>NW_024121987.1:7337163-7504869 GCF_016745375.1 Pimephales promelas
CTGCAACTAACGATTATTTTGATAATCGATTAATCGGACGATTATTTTTTTCGATTAATCGGATAAAACATTTATTTCATTTTTTTGTTTATTATAACTAATAAAACCCTAAAACCTAAAAACCACACTCTTTGTGTGTTAAACAATCTCTTAATACAGACAACTTCATTATATAGAAAAACAACAAATAAAAAATATATATGACCATAACCTATGACAAAAATGCTATTGTAAACTAGATTAGTGGATAACTCAGAAAACTTAGCCTAGAAAATCACAAGTGCACAATAATTTTATAAAATCTGAACAATTAGTGAAAAAAACATTCCTTAGTGGGGAACAAATAAGAGACAATAAGTGTAGCACTCACTCTGGTAAAACGTTACACATTGCTCTTTGTATTGTTGTTATACATTCATGAAAAACATCGTAAAAATCAGATGCACAGCTTTTTAGTGAGGAAGCAATATTGACTGTGTATTATACAGTATCTTTGCAATAGTTTATTAAGCCTTTTCTTTTAACAGTTTTAAATTTCAGTTAGGCTACTGTGCACGTGAAGAACAATTATAGTGCGCCGAGTCTAGTGTTTTGAATCTAACAGACTGTTACGGCCGACTCGTGGCCACAACAATAAGGAAACCAACACGAGCGATCATATAACCAACGTAGTTTATTGAATAAAACTAGGGGTTTCACAAAATGCAAATAAAGGCTGTTAAGCCATTAGGAGTCTTCCGAAATGCCGACAGTCGTCCAAATCCAGCTATCACCAAGAGCACAAGAGACGAACAGTGGATGATTTCATTTCCCGTATGCGCCTCCACCACTCCTGGTGAGAAACGGAAGGGAAAATGTACGAAAGACCAGGAATCTTTTTCTTTTTTCCACAACTAGATCGAAACTCTACACTCTGAATTTCAGATACTCTTTTGCTCATTGCACGAGTAACAGCACAAGTCACAAACACATCAGGAAACTGTTTATCAACATCAGCTTGTTCTAGTAAGGAAGGAAAATTTGTTACAATGGGAGGGGGTGACACATCCCTCCAAACACGCCCTCCAGCCAAATTATTACCCAGAATAACAGAAATACCTCCACTGGCAGAGACGGTCTCACCCCCACAGTGACCTGCCCCGTGACCAAATCTGATTCAAGTACAACATTGTGTAATGGAACAGACAGAACTTGCAACCCAATTCCTTTTATTAACATCTCATTTCCTGTACTGGAACTTTGAGAAAAACTTAGTACGGACTCTAAAGGTCTCTGAAGCTCCAGTGTCTCTGAGAATCTTAACTGGGACTCTAACACAGACACTCAGTAGAAAGTGATTAAGTTACAGCAATAAAAGTCTAGCAAGATAGTCATTATATTACGAAACCATAGACCTTTATCTACGGATCAATTATAATAATAACATTGAATCATCTTGGAAAGAGTTTCATCATGTTAACTGTTGTAACACGACTGTAATTTTCGACAGTTAGCGACAATTTACAGACTGTGAACGTCGCGTTCGTCTGTGCCACATATTGACGGAAACGAACCATGACGTATGCATGCAGCGCTCGCGGAGGTGCGAATGGCCCTAATTAGCATATGAATAGCAGCACTGCGCGCGCCTTGCCAGAGAATGGCTTGAATTTCCTCACTCAGTATTGGTTGAAATTCACTACATTTAAACAAGAAAATCACTCGTGATTGGTTGGCAGATCTGTTACTATTGGTCAGCCGACATAAAATTATAATAATAATAATAATAATAATAATCATATATATATATATATATATTCATATGATATGCTATTATGTTGTATATTCATCCTGTGGACTAAATTATTATTACCATAAAGGACATGAATTTATTGAGGAAAGGAACATTTGCCACATACTGTTTATTCAAAGAAATAGCTTTATTAGAACAAACACACAACTATGTACACAGCATAGGAGAACATCTTCAAAGCACAGAAAACATGTCCTCCACCCTCTTACTCTGGAAACATGGGACAACATACATACAGCACTACAGTTATACAAATAAATCAATAATATATTGCATCTCTATTCAAAAATAAATTGCCCTGAATGGCATCAGAATTGGGCACCAGATATATCAAACACAATGTACAGTGGAGGCAGAATTATGAACGAATAATAAGGATGTAATTTAAAGGGATGGTTCACTTTGAAATTAATTTGATATGTTTTAGCTTGCCTCAAGGGCATCCAAGATGCAGGTGTCTTTGTTTCCACAGTATTTTCAATTTTGATATTTTTAGGTCAAACTGTTGTTGTCCGTCAGTCATATAATGCAGGTCTATGGTCACCACCTCAAAGAGCATGCACAAAGAAGACCAAATTAAACATGATTTAATGATTTATAAATTAAGTACACATTGATGGACTAAGACACGAAATGAGCATTTTGTGAGAGAAAACAAACAGTATTTATATTGTTATTGTATAAATGTGTGTGTGTGTGTGTGTGTGTGTGTGTGTGTGTGTGTGTGTGTGTGTGTATATATATATATATATACACATATACACATATTTAGATATACACAACATGCAATATATCTTAATATGTTTAGATCTTCGCAGTAAAACTTCCGAAATCTGTGTAAACAATGAGTGACGTACCAGTGCAAGATCGCTTCCGGCACTTTCCGCCGCATGCGCAGATATATATATATACACACACACACACACACACTGTTCATTTTCTCACACAAACCGCTCGTCTCGTATCTTAAGCCATCAACGTGTACTTACAGTTATGATTCATTAAATCATGTTTAATTTGTACTTCTCTGTGCATGCTCTTTTAAGAGATCCCCATAGACTTCCATTATTTGACTGACTGATGCCCTTGACGCAAGCCAAAACATTTCAAAAAATAATTTCAAAGTGAACTATCCCTTTAAAACTCTTAATTCAAGTCCTGTAGGCTTTGGGCGAAGTGAATCCAAGTCTTTGCGACGCGTGCTTGAGGTTCACCTTGATGTACATACACCTCAGTGGCTGTGGAACCGAATTTCATGACCCCTTCTGCAAAGTTGAAAAAGACAAATGATTTAGATGTATGCAAAGGCAATCTGCCCCAAGTCCCCACATTTGTAAGCAAAAAATGTTTCTTCTGCATCCACTACCTGGTTTCCTTCAGGCGATGGCGGATGTCGACCAGTAGTTTCAGGACCTTTTTCTGGAACACTGAAATAAACAAACACATTTGGTGATGTTTACAATGCTCTAATTAGAATAACAAAGTTTGCTAGCTCACAAGAGAGAAGGTGTCTATTAAAAGTGTCTTCTCCACTGACAATAGATCAATACTTATCACCAGGTTTCAGTCACTGCATCTCCTAGTCTCAGTCACTGCATCTATACCACAAAAAAAAAAAAAAAGTGTTTTAAAAGTTATTATCAAATGATGAAACTGAACAGATTTATAAGATATTTAAAAACTTGGTCAAACATTTATAACTGAATATAACATGCCATGTTCCAGTTCTCTTTGGCGTTTTCACCACTGTCTCACGCTCAAAGTCATCTATAAACACAGACGTTAATCCAAATTAGTTTAGTTTTACTTTTTATTTGACTGGGGTCTGTTCAAAAAAAAAGAGGATGAGATCACAAAACGTAACGTTACCTTGTTTAAGTGTTTTTTCTCCTATCAGCGAAGGACACCTCAACTCCTTACTGCCCCTGAGAGACAAAACAAATCACAAACACCTGAAGATTTTACTCCATCACACAAAGTGATGCAATTTTACAAACAAGGATAGCCTACACTAGAGCATACAAGCACATTAGGCGCTTTATGTTTTATGATCCTGGCACTTATTATTTTATCATAATTTCTGACGATATTCAGAGTAAACGCATTGGGAAAAGCCAATTGAACACTCAGTACGAGTTAGTTTGATTACTAGCAAAGAATGGTAACGTTAGCTAGCTTGCAGCCAGATAACAACGTGCAAAATACAATTTAGTGTCCCAAATTGACATGAAACTAAAAAAGAATTAAGAGCAGCAAGCTAACGCAAAACAAAAAACTGTTCCGTTAGGTTAACACCCTTGGACATTCGCGGCAGTAATCACAGCAGAATTGTGAAGTTTAAGACAATAACGCTAAACTACCAAACACTATAAGTAGACATGGACATAGAATTCACTAAGTTGGACGAACTTACCTTCAATTTAGAGGAAAAGATGGGTTCACCAGCGATCATGACGGCGAAGCAGGCTGAATATCTGTAGTTATTTTGCTTAAAAAACACGCCACATGCCTGGCACGTTGCCTCAGCCAATCAGAGTGGCTGACGTTACAGGTTGGATTATGATGATATGCTGCCTCAGCCAATCAGAGTTACGTTCACTGGTTTTTGACTCAGGTTGAAAGGCTGTCGTCGGCTGTCCTTGACTTTTCTGCTGCTGTTAGTTCATTTTAAATTAGGAATAAGGTGGATATACCTAGGCTACCATGAAATGTAAAAATACATATATGCATAAATAAATAACTTTATTAGGCTACTTAAAATAAATAAACCAGTAAAAAAAATTTGTAAAAAACAAAAAACATCTGTTTATAACTGTGAATTAACATCAAAGATGTTATCATATCATTTGAAAACTGCTTCCGTAAATGTTATGATGAATCTTATAATTTTATTAGGAAAATTTCATATTCATAAGAGTAAAATTAATAATTCTAAACCTTGTTTGAAGTTTTTTTGTTTTGGTCTGATTTTCAGTTTTCAGTATATTCAGTCTCTCAAATGTATCGATAAAAATGTAGTGATACAATTGTATTTGCTAAAGAATATTGAAGCTAATTGAAAAGTGAATTTATGTGTATGCTATTTTTTTTCTTTAAATAATACAAATTACTGGTTTCTAACTTTCTCTTAAATCATAATATTATACACAATAGAGAGAGTCCCTTTCCTGTTTTTATTTCATTTGTTCAATTCTGTCCTATTTTTATTTGTTTCTTATTTATTGTGAAATTATTATTTGTTGATTGTTATCTTTTTGGATGTCATGTTATTGTGCAATGTTATGTGCAATGTTAAAAAAAAAAAAAAAAAAAAACCCAAAAAAAAACAAAAAAAAAACACGGCAATTAGGTTATACTGAGCCTGATCTATTTCTACCAGAGATTGTCTCAGAATGAAGTTATACCTTTCAGAAAAATGTTACCTGGGGTGAAACTCCCCTACCCTTATTTGCATGTGTATAGCTCACAGCATTTTCATTTACATGTCAAAGCCTCCTCTAGATTTAGGAGAAGGGGGGACAATGGGGGGACAACTGCCAAGCAAGGCCCACGTCAATTTCCGGCAATTCACGGCAGTTTTGAGTGTTACCTGTAAATTGCTGTGTGCAGTCGTAAACCTGAACTTCCACGACAATTTACAGTGCCGCTTACTGACGAAAATCCCACTTTTCATGCAGTGAGTGGAGGGAAAAGCTTACGTTAACTTGAATTTAATGACTTAAATATACATTTCTATCTCACATTATACTACAGTATTGCTTCATAAAGTATACACGATTAACGCAGGTCCCCTATTTTGGGTTCGAAACGGCGAATTTGCCGAAAGGTGAATGATTTCCGAAAGGTGAATGATAGAGGTTTCCTGATGCCCGCAAATTAGTTCAAACTCACGGAATCAAGAGTGCGCATGCGAGACAGAAGATAATGTGCTCCAAACCGTCCGTGTTGCGCACAGACCGGCGAGGGAGAGAGACTGCGTGTGTGCCTCATGAAGTGCATGTAAGAAGCGCATGTAAGAAGCGCATGTAGCATGTAAACAATCCCGTGACGTAATCAGACCAACTAATCGATAATGACATTCGTTGACGACGATTTTCATAATCGATTATAATCGATTTTATCGATTAGTTGTTAAAGCCCTAATGTTTTCACATTTTTATTTATGACATTTTTTTTTTTTTTTTAAATTACAACATATTTGAATGATTCACAACATGTAAAACTGACTCACCAACCTCCTGCACGAGTACACAAAGTGGCTCAAAGTGTTCTATTCGTCACAAGAATCACTAAATTTACTGTTTGGAATCTGAGCTACTGACATGACCCCTGAGTGCATCTTCAACAACTGTTTAGCAGCCAGGACTCGGGGCTTCCGAACACCAGGCTAAAGCGTCCGTCCAAAATGTCACGGTCATCGTGCATGCCAAGCTGCCCAGCACAAACTCTAATAAATGAATCCAGTGGGGAGGATGGCCACCAACAAAACTTAGCAAACCTTGTTCTTACTCTGGCTTTAAATTCAGTATATTTCCAACAACGGACCAAATAGCTTTTCTCACGTCTTTCTCCGCTACCATTACTGAACTCAAACTGACGCGCTACATCAAAGTCATCGTTCTCAGCCATTCCCTCTATTCGCTGATTGGTCCTACAAAAAATTGATTTCTGGAAACCTAAGAATATACAGCAGTCCCAGACGTAGTACTGAAGGAAAATGAAATTGAGCGGAAGTGCGCAGGAGGGCACAGCCAGGCTACGTCTCATTAGCATCCATCAACATTCTTCCAAAAAGCCGAACTTTATTCCTTCATCTGGACATGTTTATACACCTAACGTCACACACGGATTTCAGTGCAAACAAAGCTAACGAACCTGCCCAACAAGTGCTAACGTAAGCTATCCATACCAACACATTTGGGCAAGCATAGGCTACTTAGATTACTAACGGAACACTGAGACAAAGTAACCGGTTGATAAAGCGCAATTACCTGTTGAGAAGAAATGTTGCAAGCTCTGTATCCAGCTTGAACCCAAATAAATCACATAAATCTCCATCTTTCAAAATGCAGATCCGACTGTAACTTGCGCGAGAGGTGGCGTGTGCATGACCTGTGATTGACAGTCAGATCTCACACCCCCCTGCGCTGATTTTACCCGATGAACCGGGAGTGGTGGATTTTTGCAAAACAAATAACGCGCTCGAGTTAGAAGCTCAGGTTTTTTTCTAAAACCACTTTATTTATGTTGTTCTGTCAGATTGTAGTGTCTTTCACTGAATATGATCAAAAAAAAAATGTTGCCGACGGCAGCTTTAATGCAGTTTCAGTGGCAACGGTTCAGTATGGCATACCACCTACCGCAAAACACAATGGCCCTCATTTATCATTCTTGCGTATAAACGGGTGTATATGTTGGCGTAAGATTATGCTTACACTCTTCTCACCGCCTGATTTATGAAGCTGTGCGTACCTTTGAAATCCAGGTGTACGCAATGGCTGCCCTTGATAAATCCCGCGGCTGAAAAACTAACTAATAAATATTCAAGTCTCCGCTTCCCCCACGCCCTCATTTTACGCCATGTACACATGGAAGACGGCAAAGAAGAGAAACTTCTCTGACGTGGAGCCGAAATGACCCATCACAATTCATTATTTTACAGCACGTCTTTTGAATTAGCATTCAATTTTGAATCACTTCACATGTATAATAGTGATGATGATGATGTGATTTGAAGTAGGGCTGCAACGATTCGTCGACGTTTTCGACAAAAATCGATAATAGAAAGTCGACAATGAATTTCATTGTCGAATTGTCGCCAGACATGTTTTTGTTTTTTTTTCGACCGAGCACATTCGCTTCTCTGCTGACTGAGCGATAACATACAGAAATGGCAGTGTCCAACGCAGCAGCTGCACATACCAAAACATTTTAGCCTGCATTTTAGCCTGGATACGGTGAATAAAAAGGTAACCTGTATCATGCAAAGCAGTCCTTGCCATCACGGCAGCACCTTGGTGATGCACGAACATTTAAAAAGAAAGCACGTCGGACAGTTGAATAAAACGGAGTTTGACTCGCCTCGGTGAAGGCGGGCATACACTGTGCGATTTTCGTCCGATTTTGAGCCGAATTCTGACTCATGCGACTCATTTTTGTGTCGGACCGATTTTCAGCTTTGTCATGCGTCGTTTGTCGTGCAGTGTTCGTGCAGTGTACAGGGAGAAACGAGAGGCGATTAACCTCTCACGATCGACAATCGGATGGTCGGATGAATTTCTGGCATGTCAGAAATTTTGGTCGCTCCTCGTGACTATATCGCACAGTTGAAGCAAAGCTACGAACCGATTGCCCTAAACTCAGTGTTTTTTCCCTCACTGCACCTGCGCGAAAACAGAAGTTTAACCATTTCATCTGCAGCAAAAATAAAATTAAAATAAAAACGAGCTACAAATTACTGTTGCTTACCTCCAGTTCGTGTTGCAAAATGGATAATATTACCCATGCACCGTCTTCAAGCCACCTGATATGTAACACCTCTTTTATTATTTTGTCAAACAATGTTTTTGAAATAAACCTGTTTTTAATTGTCATTGACGATTAATAATGGCAATGTTCGGACATATTATAGACTGTTAATAGTTATTTTATATATAATTCATTGTAATCGACCTAAATGTTTTAGACAATTTTTAATGAGGAGTAAGATTAATATTTTATTATCCTCGTCACAGCACGTTGGTTATGTGCTGTGAAAATATTACGTGGCAAATTAATTATAATAGCGGATCAATTTAATAGTAAAATTAGCCTATAGGCCTCCCCTAATAATGATAATATAATAATAATAATAATAATTAAATGTGTAAATTGAAAATACTAAATCATCTTGATACTGATAGCAGATGCTTGTTTTGACAATATCTCTGGATACATACACGTAAATAGGCTCAATCCAGGGGGTTATCGCAGATATTACACGTATAGTGTGAGCAGTGAAGTCGCAGCTCGACGATCGGACCGTACAGTGTGAGCACATAAATCCTGAACTTTGGCTTTGCATCGCATGCGATTTACTCGTTCAGTGTGAGTAGGTACCTTGCTGAAATCGCACAGACATCGCACAGTGTATGTCCGCCTTAAGATTTACTGTATTTTCCGCACTATAAGGCGAATTTAAAAACCTTTAATCTTCTCAAAAAACGACAGTGTGCCTTATAATCCGGATCTTCTTATATATGGACCAATTCGTTAACAACGCCCCGCGTTATTAAATTCGCCCGTGAACTCGCGCTCGTGTCCATCTTATGCCTGCTTTGTCACACGGCCAGTTCAACCTCGTATAAATCAGGTTATGTGTGTCTCCCGTTCACGAGCGCTCACTCTTAACAGACACACTGTCCCCGGCGCTACTCGGGCGTCACAGAACGTTCATAAAGCGCTCCCCGTTCATAGTAACCGGGTCGTCTCACTCTCATTCATAACAGCCAGCTGTTGCTGACGAGCCGCCGCAATATATGAGTCAGGCTGCGAAAGTTACGTGCACGCCCCAGCGCGCTCACACTAATAAACGCCTCACCAGCTCCGGCGCCGCGCACTATTTAGCACACCCTTTAGCACATCTAGTTGATGCATAAGGCAAAGTCGCAAACCCAGTCAAACGTGTGACTGCAGTATCTTATGCGCTTCATAATCCGGTGCGCCCTATATATGAAAAATGTTCTAAAATAGGTCATTCATTGAAGGTGCGCCTTAAAGTGCGGAAAATAGGGCAAATAACATGGAAGTCAATACGTTTTGTTTTGGATCACAAGTAGTAAGTTATTTTGCAACAGATTGACCACTGAATGCATCTCACAAAATGCACTTAATATTTTTGTTTACGGTTTTATTGCTGCTAATGTGCCTGCCCCTGGTTTAGCTACAGGAAGAAAATATTTACTTGATTTTAATTTATTTTTTCTTGTAAAACAAATGTGCCTGGCCTTTATAAAAATGATAGTTTCTCTATTTATATATTTATGTCTATACTGACCAAGTACTCTGCCTAATTGGTTTTAGACAGGGCATTTTTTATTTACTTTTAGTATGAATCGGCCTATCAGCAGCAAAGTTCAATAAAATATGCATTTTTCATTGAAGTACCCCCTTCTTTCTTGTGTTTACTATCATTTTCCACAGAATTAAAGCAATTTATGCTAAATTTTAGAAAAATGTAATAATTATCCGATTAGTCGACTAATCGTTTCAATAGTCGGTGACTAGTCGACTATTAAAATAGTCGTTAGTTGCAGCCCTAATTTGAAGTACCATTCACATTACTAATTGCATGACAATTTGTAATATTTTTATTATTATGATTTGTATTAATGACGCTTATTGTTATTTAGAAGAAGAATGTCGTTATTATTATTTGTATTATTATTATTATAATCATTTAAAGAAAGAAGAATGTATTTTTTATTATTTTGTCAGTCTGAATTATTTTTTGGTCATTTGTCTCTTCATTACCGAACCCAGTCTGTGTGCACCTGCCGGGGATAACCCTGAAACGTCAGGGTAAAGCGCACAGGCTCACAACTGAAGGAATAATTATGCTTACAAATCAAATGCTTTGGTAAAGTCACACAAATTAAACATTGAAATCCATTTTGCACAAAAATAAACACTAAAGTTTATAATTACTATGTTGTTGGTTTTTTTATATACATCATATCTTTTAGTTTGTCAGTGCGTTTTGTGGTGTTAGTCTTTTTTCTGCGCATTTCAACATTAACTCAAAACGTGCGTACACCACCTCCTGAGCTGGTGTAGGATTTGAGCGTGCCATATGCCAACGTCCATATTGATAAATCTCAAAGTCACCGTGATTTTTTTGGTGTACGCTGGAAATTTGGTGTACGCACTTTTGATATATGAGGGCCAATATCTGCTTAACCACCCGTCATTCAAGCAATATACACAGGAACGTAATGACTGTAAATGCTATGCAACCTAAACAAATAAACCAACAGACTCTTCAAGTTTTTCAAGAATTCTACGAAACAGTAGCGTGGCGGCCTGTACACAGCCAGCTACCATCTTTCCGTATCAACCACAGCCAGTTGCTGCTCCTTTCTGCTGCTTCAGATTGCTTCAAGTTCTTTACTGTGCGAGGCAACTCCTGGCCACTGAATCCGACCTCTCTGAGAAACCGGGTTGTAGAGTGTGCCACAAAACCTCAACAACTTACTTCCACTGGATAAACCTGTACTCTCCATCCTCGCTGTCCTGCTTCACTGGTCAGATGAGCATACCACAGTTTCTTTCTCTCATATGCCTCATCTACCGCATCTTCCCATGGCACTGTTAAGTCTCAGTTGAACAATGCATGCTGATCCAGACCACAAAACAATATCCGGTCATAGGTTAGTGGTGGCAATCTCAGGTGGAAAAATAAGCCGTTGATCAAGATCAGCCAGCATCTTCCAGTCCCTAGCAGCTTCCAGTTGTCCTGGGCGATAATTAGTGTTAACACCTTTTCTTGGTGGTTGCTCACCTGGGCGGAGGAATATTGTCTTCTGCATGTAACGTTCTGCTAGAACAGGCGGCAGCTTATTGGTCATACCTTCCAATGCTTACCTTCCAATGCTTAAGCCAAACATTGCAGTAATTGGTCATGGCGCCAAGTAAACCGACCTTGCCTAAGAGCCACCTTACATCCTGTCAAAATGTGTCTTAATGTGGTAGGTGATGAACACAAAGGACAGGAAGGATCCTCTCCTACCCAGAGATTTAGGTTCTGTGGTGATGGGAGAACATCATATGTTGACCTGGTAAGGAAACTGATCCTACTCTCTTCCATTGACCAAAGGTCTTGCCAGCCCATCTTGCGTTGTTCCACACTCTCCCATTTCATCCACTCTCCCTGCTTGGCCTGGGAAATGGCCTTTATACACCTCATCCTCTCTTCCTGCTTTCGCACCTTGTTGACTACCAGCTTCCTCCTTTGAGCTGGGCCTGCCTTGTGCCATTTAGGAGGAGCTAAACTGTGCCCAGTACCTGTCCCACGATATCCCCAATTTGAAGGGCAGCCTTTGCCTCTACTACAGATTTCTTTGCTGACCACTTTCTAGCAGTTTAACACAGGGGCTGCCTCCCTTACACAATTGTCACGTGACTCTTCTAAGGTCATTTCCAATCTGACCTTGGCACACTTAAACTCCTCGGTTAAAGCTGAGACTGGCAGCTGCAATATTCCTTTACTATAAAGTCCCACTCTGCTGAGGCAGCGTGGAACTCCCAACCATTTCCAGATGTATGAACTTATTAATGCTTCCAGTTCATCCACTGTTGTCAAAGAAACCTCGTACACAGAAAGGGAGAATCACCGGTGCAGAAATTTTCTTGGTAACAAATTTATTAAAGGTGCAAAACTTGACTAACGTTTCGATGTCAAACTACATCTTCATCAGAGTCCTCGATCAATTTTTCTGCACCGGTGATTCTCCCTTTCTGTTTGGTCTTATCCTGTCTGGTTGCACCGGATCGTTTGGCACCAGATTTACAGAAGCGCAGTAAGCCTTCCCTTTCATTTTGAAACCTCGTACACAGTCAGTGGCCACAGCAACCTCGGCAGTAGACCAAACTGAAAGCACCAGAGCTTTAGTTTGTCTGGTAGAGCACAGCTGTTTATGCTCTTCAACCCTTCAACTGCTTGTCGTCTAACTTCTCCCACTCGAACTGTGTCCTTTAGATCCCCATCCTACCATCTCCCAAGACTCTTCACTGGCTTCTCAGAAACTGTTTGTATTGCATCACCATTAATGAAGAATGTTTTATCTACTACCTTTCCTTTAACTATCGAGATGCTCCTTGATTTAGAGGGCTTAAATTGCATTTGTGCCCATTCAATATTATCTGTTAACTTCCCCAATAACAGATTAGTGCAGGCTACTGTTGTAGTCATGGTTGTCATGTCATCCATGTATGCTCTGATTGGTGGTAATCGCATCCCAGAAGCCAGGCATTCTCCTCCTACTACCCATCTTGATGCCCTAATGATTACTTCCATTGCATGGTAAAACCCAGTGGAGAAATGGTGGATCCTGCCATTATTCCAACCTCTAAGCATTGCCATGGAGTGCTGAATTTTGGAAAAAATGGGTCCAACTACACGCTGTCAGTGGGTGGGATCCAGAGGTGGAAAGAGTACTGAAAATTTGTACTCAAGTACAAGTATTTGCTAAAATAATACTCTATTACAAGCAAAAGTACTGGTGTTAAAAATGTACTTAAGTAAAAGTACAAAGTACCCCTCTCAAAAACTACTCAAGTACTAATTACTAATTACTTTTAGCCTGAGATATTTATTTACTTTTATGGAAACTAAGTTATAAAAATGGTCTAATATGATTATTATTATTAATGAATGATAATGCAAAATAAATAAGCTTTTTGGGTTATTTTATTTATAAACTTCTTTTTTTCTTTTTTTTTTTTACAATAAAGATTTCCAAAAGTACCCTACTAATATTTCAAAAGTTTCAAAAGTTATCAGCATTTAGCACTGACACAAATGTGCCATCTAGACAGACTGAGTAGTTGTAATTCGTTACTTCCACCTCTGGTGGGATCATATTAACACGCAGTGGTGGTAAGTAACGAAGTAAAAATACTTCGTTACTCTACATAAGTATTTTTTTTGGGGATCTGTACTTTACTTGAGTATGTTTTATTTGCATCTACTTTCACTCTTACTCCACTACAATATTAAAGGCAAAATTTACTTTTTACTCCGATACATTTCTCCGTGCCCGCTCCGAGTATTTATTACACTTGGCTTTCCAAACCAATGAAAAACATGGTTTTCTTTTGAAAAAAAAAAAAAACGCTCGCGCTCTTTGCCAGCACGCTCGCTCACATAGCAGTTCAGTTCGTCAGTTCAGTGGAAGATGATGACCGCAGAAACAGCAGCTCTCGCTGTCAGCAGAAATGATCCCAAGATTTGACAGAGATCACCCATGGCCATATCTCAAGGATATGTTTGAATTCACTGAAGTTTGGAGATTCATATCGGCTGAAATGTCTTCTTTGCCTGCCACGGCCGTGTTACAGTGCATTCTATCTGTACAACGCGACGTAACCTACACATCACACGTGAATGAATAGGTAGGGACACTGCAATTCACCAAAGTTGATTATTTGCATAAGCCTTGCCGGTTAAACATTTAATTCACGTGATGATGCGTTGTTCTAACGTGCGCTTTCCTGAGCGCATACTCGACGCTCGCAGGCACCAGAAGACTGTCAAACAGCGCCTGAATACTGGACTAAGTTATCTTTCGAGTCTATGCTAATACTGTTAAATACACACAATGTTTACTTAAACAGAATTGGCTATGTCGAAAGCAAACATTTGAGAGAAAATCTGGTGTAATATGTGTCTACGTTAAACGCGTCGCGTGCTGGTTTAAAAGCGACAGTGGTAAATAGTACTGCAGCTTGTACTGGGATAGTTCACACAAAAAAATACATAAATTTGTCATTACTTACTCACTCTAATGTTGTTTCAAACCTGTATTAATTTCTTTCTTGTGCTAAACACAAAAGAAGATTTTTTTTTTGAATGTGGTAAACAGTTGCTGGTCCCCATTAACGTCCAGGAGAGAGAAAAAAACTAAACACTGGGGACCAGCAACTGTTCGGTGACCCACATTCAAAATAACTTTTTTTTTTTTCAACAGAACAAAGAAACTTATTTGGGTTTAAAGCATCTTGAGAGAGTAAATTAAGACAATTTTCATTTTTGAGGGAACTATACTTTTAGTGTTAATAAAACAAAAACCAAAAAAAAAAACACAAGGAGAAAATCACTCACTGAGAACTTTATTAGTAGCTTTAATAAGAATCAATAATTTTTACAGTGAAGTCTATGTAGTGTTTTAATTTCATATTTGTTCATTTAATAACTTCAATGCTACTGATAAATACACCTACTGTATCTGAAAAAATAAAGCACTGTTTATTTAATTTGAATATTAATTTGTTTAATGTTTATCTTGTCTTATTTTTTTAATAACAAAGAAAATAATGACAAAGATTTTTATCTTCGCCACTGGCCTAAATGTATGCCTTTCTTTTTTTTTCTTTTGTTACCCAAGTCTTTGTTTTTAACATAGGGACATTAGTTTGTAATGAACAGCCACTTGCAAAATAGTAAAACCAACTTGAAAAATAATCGTGATAAAAAATCGTGATCGTGATTTTCCTAAAAAAAAAATCGTGATATATTTTTGCCATATCGCCCACCCCTGAAATGAAGTAGGCCTATAGCATTATTTACAAACCAGTTATTTAAGAGTTTTCAGTCATTCATAGGATCACTTAGAAAGTGTAAGTAAATGTAGTAAATACAGGTAGTTATAAAGCATTTAGTAGTGGTCAGTTAACTATTTGTGTGAGCTCATCTAAAGTGAGTAGGCTATTCATGACTTGTAAAGCATTTAAGGAGATTTAAAGGAGATCAATCTTCTAAACAGTAAAATGTAACAGTGATATAGAACAGAAATATTTAACAGCCTTTAAATCTCCTGTTATTGTCTCTTATGATTGCAAATCTAACAAATTCTTAATTGCAGTATGTAATCTCATCATTTGTTCAATGAAATAATTGCATATCATCCCCAAAATAATTGATCTGCATAATTATTTATATTTACAGTTCATTGGAATATTTACTTTTACTTTCGGTACTTAAGTACTTTTTAAATCGGATACTTTTGTACTTTTACTCAAGTGATGTTTGAATGGAGGACTTTCTACTTTTACTGGAGTAATATTTTATTTAGGTATATATACTTTTACTCAAGTACAACTTTTGAGTACTTTTACCACCCCTGTTAACACGTCATACGCTATAATTAGGTGAAAGGAAAAAGACTGACATCTCTCTCTTTTCATACAGATTACATCAACTGAGAATTGTTGCTTTTCTCTATAAATTACTTAATTTAAAGCCACAATATGTAATTTTTCTGCTTTAAAAATAGCAAAAATAACTATCTATTGTTATATATTTCTATTAGATGTGTACTTACATTATCCCGACAGTTTCCACCAACTTTCAAATACGGAGAAACTTATAGTTTAATTCGAAGACACGGGACTTTTCTTTATTTCCGTTTCGTCGCCCGTGTATGGCGTCATATAACCTTTGACTCCTCTATTTACTCTAACTTCCTTGCGGAACCCGGCGAAACCGCCAAACACAAAGGGGAACACTGGACTACCGCCAATAAAGCAAAGAAAATGACGAAGAAAAAAAAGTAGTACGTATTTTTATTTGTGTAAATCACGTGCCCGCTCACGAGCGCTCACTCTTAACAGACACACTGTCCCCGGTGCTGCTCACGCATAAAGCGCTCCCCGTTCACAGTAACCGTGTCGTCTCATTCAAAACAGCCAACTGTTGCTGTTAGCGAGCCGCGCACATTGAATACTCATTATGAGTCAGGCTGCGAATGTACGTGCCCGCTTCAGCGCGCTCATGCTTACTAAATAAACGCCTCACCTCCGGCGCCGGCGCCGTAACTTAAAAAATACGAGGCTTAAGTCATTTATAAAAATGCCTTCTGCATTTTTGTTTTGCTTTTCACTCCATTGTACCGAATCGTACCGAACCGTCTGAATGTCTGAACCAAGGTATGAACCCGACCAAACCGTGACTTCTGTACCGTTCCACCCCAAATGCAGTTTCATTATTATTCATTACTATCCAGAGTGAGGCTTACTATAAATAATTTGTGCGACCAAATCATGTTTTGCGCCAGTAACTGAAAAAGTTGGTAGCGCAAGTGCCACCAGTGGAAAATGTTAGTGTAGTTCCCTGTATACCGGTATCAGATTTGCAGAATCCATACGCACAATGCTTCAGCATGTTTCCCTCATTCGAAAGCTTGGCAGACCTCCCGCGCATAGTTACGGTTGCTAAGACATGATTGGCCAGTGGCGGTTTTCAGGCGTGGCTTAGCGAAGGGTCAATTGGATTTGATTTTTACTTGTGCAGCCCCTTCTTACCATCTTTTTGCGCTTAAACACAGCACAACAGACTATAAACAAGACAATTTCTTTGTTTGAGAGAATCCCACATCAACGTAAAAATTGTAAAAAATGTTGGAGATCTTTTATATTGTGAAATATTTTCTGTCCATTATAAAACTGTGGCTGGAAGCCACAATCTAGGTAATGAATCATAACACTGACAAAGCTATATCAAACCTAAACCTAGAAATCATAAAGCTGTTTTTTTAACATACAAAAACTTTTTTTTTTTTTTTTTTGCCTCAACAGAAGCAGCGAGAAAGAGCAACAGAAGGTGCTGAGAGTGTCAAAGTTTCTAATCTGCAATACCTGCACAGGTTAGTATAATGGCTGCAGATGTATGACAACTGATGAAAAATATACTATGCTGTGATGCTTCATCCTCATTTATATAGCGCTTTTAACAATGTAGATTGTTTCAAAGTAGCTTTACAGAGATAAACTTAATATAATTGCGTCACAGTCATGTATGCCTGTTTTTATACATATATGCATCCAGCTACCTGACATATATCAAGCTGTGGACTTTGGTGAAGAGGAATGAGAGCATGGCTCATGCGCTGCAAGCTAAACTGAAGGAGCCACAGACTGATGAGAACAAAAGAGGACCACGACCACAGGATCTTATACGACTCTATGACATCATCTTACAGGTTCAGAGATCACACATTCTTCATACATGTAAACATTTGATAATTCTTTATATTCCAGAGTACTTGCTACATGTATTTCCTATAGTAATAACCAGGGGTACACATAAGTGGTGCGTATGCGCGACCAAAATAAAAAATGCATTCAGTCCACTCATTTGCATACCGACATGGTTTACAGCTGGTAATGCACAATTACCGTTTGACATCGACTAATTGTAATACTGTATTTCCATTTGAACAATGCCTAAATCTGACAGTTTCAGAGAAAAACTGTGATATTCACTGACGCACTTCACTCGGCAGTGCATATACACACTTCCTGGCAATCCGCCAAAATAAAAGCTTGCTGATTTTAAGTTTGAAAATGTTGTAAATTCATGTAAAAATTAAACTAAATATAAGCATTGTATTTAAGTGTACTATTAAAAAAAAGTTATTTAACCCTCTGAGGTTGGCAAACACGCCGGTGCGTTTTGATTTTTTTCACATAGCAGACCAGTAGTTATGCGCGTGTGTGTGTATATATTAGGGGTGTGCAAAGCAGTCGGTATTTGTAACTGTATTTGTATTTGTTGAGGGGGGAAAAGTATTTGTAGTCGAGTAAAATTCAAATAGGTGTTTTTTTTTTTTTTGTTTTTTTTTTTGCGTTACACTATGTAATTATGGACGCAATTATGGATATGCAATATTGGTTGAAGTTTTTCCATAAATCCAACAATGAACAAGTACCAAGGAACGTCATTGAAAAGAAAATAACATAACAGCCAACCTCATCCATGATTAAACCAACAACTAATAAAATATCATTGTGAACATTATGAACCCCACCACCACCCGTCCTTGTTCAAGGACGCTGAACAGACAAAATAAAAACAAATAATACTTCAAATAACTGTTCTTCTTCTGAAAGAACTTCTTTCTAATACACAGAATTCCAAGAACTAAACTTTATCAACCCCTGACTGGGAGATCTGCCAGAACAAATGTTGTATTTTTTTTAATTATTTTTTTTATTATGCCTAAAAAGAGACACAAAGGTTTTTTTTTTTTTTTTTTTTTTTTTTGTTTATATATTTAAATATTATATGTGTATATATTTAAGAGTTTAAAAAATATGATCAGTTTAGGGTAAAAAGGCCACATAGTAGGTGGTGTTAAAAGTAATTTTATTACAATTTGTCATGCGCAGTTGCGCACTAGAAAATCACCAATCACTGGGCGTGTCAATCAATTTAAAGAAATATTTTATCAGAGGTGGAAAGAGTACTGACAATTTTTACTCAAGTACAAGTACAAGTAGTTGCTAAAATAATACTCGATTACAAGCAAAAGTACTGGTGTTAAAAATGTACTTAAGTAAAAGTACAAAGTACCCCTCTCAAAAACTACTCAAGTACTAATTACTAATTACTTTTAGCCTGTGATATTTATTTACTTTTATGGAAACCAAGTTATAAAAACGGTCTAATAAGATTATTATTATTATTAATGAATTATAATGCAAAATAAATAAACTTATTGGGTTATTTTATTTATAAACTTCTTTTTTTCTTTTTTTTTTTTTTTTTACAATAAAGATTTCCAAAAGTACCCTACTAATATTTCAAAAGTTTCAAAAGTTATCAGCATTTAGCACTGACACAAATGTGCCATCTAGACAGACTGACAATAAGTGCAGTTACACTGTTATGCCAGTGGGTCATGGCCGGCAAGATACTGTTTTTATGAAAGAGTCATTATTAAACTCTTCATTGTAAGCTTAAAACACGGATTCAATATTAATAAAACAATGTGTTGACAATGACATACAATATAACTTTTTATTCTAAGTTTACAATGCTAAATCTTTATTACGGTATATGTGCTTGTCACCTGAGTAATGCTGAAGCTCATGTTTCAAGTGATGTTTTTAGTCAAATTATCGTGAGGTCTACCCAACTTTAAAAACGAAAACAACTGAACTATCACATATCACTGCAGAAACAAAGTTTCTATAAAACGTCTCCTTTCCTTCCTCTGTATAAGAACAACTCCTCCATGTGGGGTCATGGGCACTCGTCATCTGGTATTTCTTCGGAATTTTCAATGAATTCAGTGTCTCGAATGTCCATGTCCATTACGGCAAAGTTCTTTGATAACACTAAAATACAAACTGAAGGACGTGTGAGGACGAATATAGCTCTCCAGGAACCGAGCTTTTTCCCGCTCCAAATACAAGGGTTTTTATTGGCCCGCCCACGATCAGTTATTTCCATTGGATACCCAAATGCTGGTCAAAGATTTGAATAATTGTTGAATTCAAATTGTACAAGTACTTTGTAATTAATGGCATTTTTAAAGTAGTGAAGTACATTACTTAACTTAATTTGTACTCAAGTACAAGAAAAATTACAGACTAAAAAATTTACTCATAAAAGTACAAGTACACGAAAAAACTACTTAATTACAGTAATCTGAGTAGTTGTAATTCGTTACTTCAACCTCTGTATTTTATTAACATACATTAATAATCATGAAAAATATTTTGAATTGAACTCGAGTGGACTCCGGAATAAGTCCGAGTCCTAAAAAAAAAAATGTTCGAGTACGAGTCAATTCCCAGTCCAAATGCACACGAGTCCATGACAAGACCAAGACCATTAAAATATGGTCTCGAGACCGAGTCCGAGACGAGTCCGAGTCTCGAGTACTACAACACTGCTAAGTAGTGACATGGGCAAGCTCTTAAATCGGGGATCCAGCAGAGTGGCTTTAAAGTAATGACCTCATCAAAGACAGCCTGGAAGCGCCGAGTCAACTTTGAATGCAATGTGGTCACCATTTTAAGTGCCTCTGGAAGAGCCTGTACATCTGCATCCACCTTTAAGTTTGTTAATGCAGTCTTGAGAGCCTGCACACAAGGGATAACAGAAGACAGAGAAGCCACTTCCTCACACACAGTGCGTGTTGCCTCCTCAATTGGTTGTAGTATTTTCACAATGGCCTGCACTAGTTCCCATTGATGGTGTGACATTACACCTCCCAGATCCATATCTGCACACATGGTAGTCAGTGGACGTCTCTGCTCCAATAGCCGCTGGAGCATGTGGAAGGAGAAATTCCACCTGGTTGACACATCATGCACCAAAGTGTTCTTGGGAAGGCCAAGCTCTTCCTGGATTTTGTGAAGTTTGTTTACAGCTTTGTTTGATCTGTGTACAAACCCAGTGATCTTGCGAGCAATCAATATCACACTGGTCACTCCCCGCACTCCTTTAGAACAGCTGTTACCACTAGGTGTAAATTGTGAGCCATACACCTAATGTGCACATAGTTACCATCAGCCATTGCCTTAACCATGTTAGTGGCATTATCTGTGACAAAATACTGAACAGAAAATTTCACTCCAACATCATCTTGCCATTGTTTCACAACGGCCTTGAGGTGATGTAGAATGTTGGCTGCTGTGTGATCTTCATTAAGAACCTCCATCTTGAGAAGTGCTGTCACACGTTTATGTTTATCTATTCCTTGTGGACTCTTTTTGCATTCTATCCAGTGGCCAGTGAGAGAAAGATACGCATTTGTGGAAAATTTGCTCGTCCAGATGTCAGACGTGCAGTGCACAAATTTCCCTTCTATGTTTGAGTGTTTCTTTTACTTTTGTTTTTACATCTTGGTAAAGTTGTGGTATAACTGTGCGAGAGAAATGCCAACGAGATGGTAGTTGGTATCGAGGTGCAACCACATTGAGAAGCTTACGAAAACCTTTATTCTCCACTACTGAGTAGGGCATCAGGTCAAGGCAAATCATTTCTCCTACTGTTTGTTATTTGCTTTGCAGTGGGGTGGTTGGGTGGATAAGACTGTTTTACATTAAATGCAGCTAATATAGATGATTGAAACTGACTTGCAGGGGCAGAACATGGCTGTGATGGTGATTTGGTGCTTGTGGGGGGATTGGGAGAGAGTACCAGGAGAGGATGCTTTAAGTGCATGTGATTATGCATAGCAGATGTTGACAGATGTTTGATATCTCTGCCTCTGCTGATTTGACTTTTGCACACATTACATATCACTTTGGTTTTATCTGCAGCACTGACTGTAAAATGCTTCCACACTGAACTTGAGCAAGTTTTTTTGAATGGTGGAGGACCAAGAGATGGCTCAGCAGCAGCCACACTATTTTCTATTTGGTTGCCTAAATCCATGTTTCAGCTACGTTAATTAATGACGGGAAGCTAAATGCTAAGGTTAGCCTATAGCCAGAGTAACTTTACATACCATATAACTCCCACAAGTGCATATAATTCGACACAACTACACAAGCATTTTTTAAACCTTTTTAACCGAACATTAACGTTACTCTGTCAAGTCTATTGTCTAAATTGCCTAGCTAGATAGATAAATAGAGCGAACATGTGAGCACCCGACTGCAGACGTCAATAATGGAGCATGCGTGATGAAATAATATCCCGATCAAACTCCGCTTTCCGATAGTTATAAACTGCCTCCAGAACCCAGTTAAAGAAAAAAATCTATTTAACAAAAACTGATTGTGTTTTTTTTGCTCAGCCGAGCAAGCCTCTGTTGCTGCGAGGAGCAGCCTGCGTCAGTCAGCTCTTTCTGATCACTCAACTCAGCACACACTCTAAACTAACTCATCCGGGCATGCACTGGGCCGTCTCATGAGGAAAACGCAGCTTTTTGATATAACGTTTTTCTTGTTCCCGAATACAGTATTTGTTCGAAATTAGTATTCGTAAAAACACGTTATTTGTGCCTTTCCGAATACCGTATTCGTGTTCGGCTCCACCCTAGTATATGTGTGTATGTGTGTGTGTGTGTATATATATATATGAAGAGTTCAGATGCAAAAGCCTCTAAATGCCATTTGAAATTTTCTTCTAGAATGATAATTTTATCAAGCTTGTATATTTAATTTCAGTAATTTCACTTAAATGGCAATGATAATTACCTATTAATTGTTATTTAAGTGAAATTACTGAACTTAAATATACAAGTTTGATAATCATCATTAAAGAAGAAAATTTCAAATGGCATTTAGAGGCTTTTGCATCTGAACTCTTCATATATATATATATATATATATATATATATATATATATAGGGGTGGGCGATATGGAAAAAATATCATATCACGATTTTTTTTAGGAAAATCACGATCACGATTTTTTATCACGATTCTTTTTCAAGTTGGTTTTAATATTTTGCAAGTGGCTGTTCATTACAGCCAAACTAATGTCCCTATGTTAAAAACAAAGCCTTAGGTAAACAAAAGAAAAAAGAAAGGCATACATTTAGGCCAGTGGCGAAGATAAAAATCTGTCATTATTTTCTTTGTTATTAAAAAATAAGACAAGAGAAACATTACACAAATTAATATTCATATTAAATAAGTAGTGCTTTATTTTTTCAGATGCAGTAGGTGTATTAAGCAGTAGCATTGAAGTAATTAAATGAACAAATATGAAATTAAAACACTACATAGACTTCACTGAATAAATTGATTCTTATTAAAGAGGTGATGAACTGAGAAATCAAATTTTCCTTGAGCTTTTGACATCTAAGAGGTCATCATATTATAAGAATATCCTGAATATCCATCATATTATAGAATAGCTCTGAAGGATAAGTGGAGTGATGACCGTTGAAGACGAGACAAGACCAGGCCTGGGACATTTACATTGTGTTTTTTTCTATGACCTTTAAAATAAAAAAATTCATTTGTCAAAGTGATGGTACTGTAATGCGAGTCGCGACCGCTGTGTGTTTCCTGTAAATGGAATTATCTCAATGGGCCTAATTTTACTGATCTAAGCGCATGATTTAAAGGGGAAATGAAGCAGTGAATCAAGTTTACATAATTTACAAGAAGGATTTCCAATATAATCAACAATTATATAAGAAACATTACAAATGTAAACATTTAGAAGAAAAAAAGAAAAAACTTGGTATCTTTCGCCGCCAGGGCGCCGCCATTGTGCAGTTGACGTCACGGAGTTGGTTGGCTCAAGTTTAGCAGGCTCTGGGCACTGAAAATCTGCGACATCAAACTGTGTTTACATCGGTGTTTTGACCACGAACGACTAATGTTAGGTACAGTTATTAGACTAAAAGACGACGTCTAATGTTATATGTTGACAAACTGCACATAGAAACATTGTTCGCGATGTCTGCCGTCAGATATTCCCGTCTCGTCAACAACATGTAAGTTAGAGTCCATCTGTTGTCAAGAGGTTGATCTTGAGCATGTATTGCGTGGTCAATTCTGCATCAGCGGAGCGCACGTTTACCATGCTGTGCCGGGAGTTAGACATGTGGAAGCGGCGATGCTTTCCCTGAAGGATGTCAGAGCGGAGAGACTTTTTTCCTAGTATGTAGGCTGTAGCTACTAGCACTACCAGAGCGAAAATATGGACGTTTCATTTCCCCTTTAACAAATAACGTTACATGCTAACTTACATGTTGTTGACGAGACGGGAATATCTGACGGCAGACATCGCAAACAATGTTTCTATGTGCAGTTTGTCAACATATAACATGAGATGTCGTCTTTTCGTCTAATAACTGTACCTAACATTAGTCGTTCGCGGTCAAAACACTGGTGTAAACACAGTTTGATGTCGCGATTTTCGATTGCGCCTGTTAAACTTGAGCCAACCAACCCCGTGACGTCAACTGCACAATGGCGGCGCCCTGGCGGCGAAAGATACAAAGTTTTTTTCTTTTTTTTCTTCTAAATATTTACATTTGTAATGTTTCTTATATAATTGTTGATTCTATTGGAAATCATTCTTGTAAATCATGTAAACTTGATTCACTGCTTCATTTCCCCTTTAAAGCGCACAGTCCAAGTGCACTTAGGGCGTATCCGAGTCCACTTTTGCTAGTTCAACGACGGGAAAAAATGGGACGCGCCCGGTGCATGGTCTAAAAGGGTTGTCGGTATTCTCTTATTGAGTAATAGATGTTTTGGGCGTAACATGCAATAAACCAATCAGAGTCTCATCTCCCATTCCCTTTAAAAGCCAGTTGCTCTCACGGCATGGCAGATTCGCTATTTACATGGTGGAATTTGCAAGTGGAAAGACTTCTCCAGAGAGGAAATGGATCTTCTCATGCGTGAGGTTAAAGTGTGCAAGTAGACAATCTACGGGACAAGCCACCAAATATTTATTGTACACAATAATAATGTTTTACATTGTAATTATTTTATTTTTAATTTTTGGCATGTTTGTGTGCTGCTGCGCGTCCTTGTGCGTCTACATGCGTTTTGGACTCGCCTATGGGCACTTATTACCTCCTTATCCTCCCCCGTGTAGTGCGCATGCACCAGCGTGCATGCAGCCTGTCGCAGTTGCCCAGTTGTCGTTGCCGTAATACTAATTTTTAAACTTTCTTTTAAGTCTGACCACAACTTAGTTTATATTAATCCTTGTATATGTGCCTCTGGTGAAAAGGCAGCCGGTGACCACAATGATGGTGAGGAGATGGTCAGAGGAGGCCTATGAGACACTTCGGGGATGTTTTGAGGTGACAGACTGGGATGCACTCTGTGAGCCACATGGAGAGGATTTAGATGGGCTTACTGAGTTTATCACGGATTACATACGTATATATATATATATATATATAAATGTATAAATATAGCTGTGAGCAGCGATAAAGGGCCAAAGCCGGCGTTACCACCATCCCGGTGCCTTTAGGTAACTAAAGGCATCAGGGTTGCGGTGCCACCGGCTTGGGCCCGCAATCGCTGCTCGCAGCTATATTTATTATTATTTTTCTTACGACTATTCAGGCACTTTTGGGGCCCTTAACGTGCTCAAACTCTTGAAACTTTGCACACAGGTCAGAACCCGCGGCCATCAGAGCCGGGCTGAAGATGGTACCTGGGCATGGCAGGGGGGCTTGACAGCGCCCCCTGGAACAGGGTCCAAAAACTTGGTCCATAAATCAAACACGCTTGCATGTAATAATATGAAACTCGGTACACATATAGATCTCATCGTTTCATATATACTTCATACTATTACTTTTTACCCCAGCCCAACAGCAAGTCGGCTATTGAGGGTTCTTTGTAAAACACACGCAATGCAAATTAAAGTACTCCTCCTAGAGCACTGATCCAAATTTGACACAACTCGGTCAGCGTGATGTCAAGACATTGAGGATGAAATCTTGTGTGGGGATTTTTGATATTTCAAACGGTTTGGCCATGGCGAGGAAACTAAATTATGGCGAGAAACGTGAAACAGGAAGTGTGTCATAACTTCAGCATACATTAACTGATCTTGATGAAACTTCAGCAGTGTGTTCGCTGTAAGAGGACGATCACATGGATGTGACTATTGTGAGTCAAAGTTATAGCGCCACCAACTGGCAGCAGGAAGTGTCACTTTCTAAATGCTTTGACATCACCCTCTTATTTTTACCCGATTTGCTTCAAACTTCGTCTGTATAATGTAAACACACGCCAGATAAAGACCTGTGAATGGATTCTTGATATCTTTGAAACTGTTGCCGTGGCAACGCATCAAACTTTACCATTCTTTTAGGATGCTTTTAAAACCCTTAGAATGCTTCAAATTGCATGAAACTCGCCAGACACATCACATTTATTAACCAGTAGACATGTGCAAAGTTTCAGAAACGGGCGTGGTGATGGCTCAGTAGCACCACCTTTTGACAAAAGTGGGGTTGTTAGTTTTATCTACAGTTACAAAAATCAGTATGTATATTGTACTCCTCGAGCCGGACAACTTTCTAATTGACACTCATTAGCTAGGACCCACAGAAAGTCAGATATGTTTGTTTGAATGTGGTCATGCTCTCTCTGAGCCTACATCTCTGTCTCTGTCTTTGCCTGTCTGTGTGTCTGTTTGTGTGTGTGTTTGTAGGGGGAGGGGGCTTAACCAATTCAACGCTGTGTGTCTGGCCTGCAGAAAAAGAAAATACATTTCTTAAGCCTGGTATTTTAAATAAGTTTTTATTTTAATTTTTTATAAGTAAAGGCATAATATAACCAGTTTAATTGTAGTGCATTGACAATAGTTTTATATAATTAGTTTATTAATTAAATTAACTTGGTCCGTAAACTTGATCTGAATATTTGGTCCATAAATCAAACACACTTGCATGTAATAATATGAAACTCAGTACACTTATAGATCACATTAGGCCAAACAACTTTCGTGCTCTAAGTTTTACGACAGTTCAAATGGAAGTCGGGAATTATGGGTTGTTTGAATAAATCTCCTCGGAGAAATACGTCAAATTACAATGCATGTGTTTACCAATCACCACCAAACTCGGTGTGCATGAAGTCATGACATTGAGGATGCTCAATTCCGGACGGATTTTTGATGTCTTGAACGGTTTACCCGTGGCAAGGAAATGAATTTTATGACTAAAAAAGGACACATAAAATGTGCTATAACTTTGCTCGTTTTACCTACAGTTACAAAACTTGCCATGTATATTGTTCTTGTCAAGCCGATCAACTTTCTAATTAACAGCAAGAAGCTCAGACCAAAAGAAAGTCAGATATTGTAGTTTGGATTTGTATCTTGTCTCTATCAGTGTCTGTTTTGGGAGGAGGGGGGGTTGCTGGTGTCTGTGTTTGTGTGTGTGTGTGTGTGTGTGTGTGTGGCTGACTGTAGATTTTTCCTGCAAGTCCTTGTCTTTTTGCATAACAATTTTGTATTTTTTTTTAAATGACAAAATATGCATATAACCCTAATCTTTTAAATGTATAGTTTGCTTTAAATAAAAGTAAGATAAATTGGTAAACTACAAATTGGTAATTGAAGCTGAATGAATTTAAAATTCATGTGCTATTTCAATATATTTCAATATATACCCTCACTGATGCAAGCTCTTCAGCACACTTCTCTTCGACAGTCAAAGCGGGGGTTAAGTTTTTGCACATCGTGCAGAATAACCCTCTTTATATATATATTTGTGCTGTCAAACGATTAAAATGTTTAATCGCAATTAATCGCATTAATGTCATAGTTAACTCGCGATTAATCACACATTTTTATCTATTCTAAATGTCTCTTGATTTCTTTTTGTTAAATTATTTTTTTCTCATTTTAATGCACTTATCAATATGGAAAAGTGGAAAAATTATTATTGAAAATAACATTGGAATAGTGTTCAATTTCACACTAACATATAGCCTATAAATAATCTCTCACACAATGTAACACTGTCTATCAATAAAAGGGTGAAAGAAATACTGACGAGGCCCTAATATTGGCGAGGGCGGAGAATTCGCATTATCTGTGTGTGTGTGTTGTCATCAAGTGGTGTTTCTGACTGGACGTACTGCGATGATGATAGCTCAGTTCACAACGACAAAACACAGATCACTTGGTCTTGTCAATGGGACAATATGGCAACTTTTTAAAAGTAAACTTTCCATTCAGAATTTTAGGGCATCCATTTCGGCATCTCGCGCTCGTCATCCACTCAAAAGTAACGTTATTATTTGGCCGGCTCGCAAGCCGAAACGAGTGTGTGTGGCACAAAACCTCCTCGCGCTGTGCTCTGAAACCCTTTCATTTCAATGGCTTGTGCAGCGCGAGGATGTTTTGTTGCTTCTTTGACCAAAGCGCAAGCAGCTCAAGACCATAAACAAAACAGGCACGCCGCAAACACACGTTTGGGCTTGCGAGCCGGCTTTGAGTGGATGACTAGCGCGAGACGGCGAAATGGATCAGGACGCATGCCGCGTCCTGTTGCAAAAGCATGTTAAAAAACTAGTTTGAAAGTTTACTAGGACAAAAAGACCATTAATCGCGGGATAAAAAAATTAACGCTGTTAAAATGGGGTTGTGTTAACGCCGTTAATAACACGTTAAACTGACAGCCCTAATATATATATATATATATATATATATATATATCAGTCCTTCCAGAAAAACGCGGAGTTTTTTTTGTGATTGTTGCGGGCAAAAATCCTTGATTACGCGGCCCGTTTTCTTTAAAAATGCGATGGAATATGCGGGATATTTATGCAATTTTATGCGATAAAATTGCGGGAACTTGCAAAAATTGCGGGAAATTCGCAAAAATTGCGGGAACTTGCAAAAACTGCGGTTTGATGAAAAAGAGAAAAAAAGTGATTCCCCCAACATCCTGTTCTCACTAGGCTACTACCTTAATGTAAAGAGTCATTTCTTATTACTTTCTATGATGTAGCAAGCATACTACATCATAGAAAGTGCTGGGAATATTTAATTTCTCATCTTGTTTTATTTTTATTAAATTTTCAAAATCACAGAGTTTGATATCAAGTTCTTGACATTTCTTTTACACATTTTCTGATAAGTATAACATCTGAGAAGTAGCCTAAAACATGAAACAATAATTTGGAAAAAAAAAGAAAAAAAAAAAAAAAGATAGAGGGCATCACAGACATACTAAATTCCTTTAGCAGAGATACAGATCTTTTGGGCTTTTCGATTTTCGATTTTTGGGCTTTCGAGATTTTTTTTTTTTTTTTTTTTTTTTTTTTTTTAAATTTTAAAGACTCAAAATACATTTTAAAGGCTGTTTTGAAATGAGCAAAGTTGGGTTTTGAGTTAGGCTACTCCACTTAGTTTGATGAATATGAAATTTTCCTAATAATAGAAAAAATCGATAACATACATTTTTCTTATAGGAAAGTCAAAATCATTTGTATGAAGATGACAAATTTAAGACAAGGTTGCAATTCATTTTAAAACCTAGAAATTGAGACATCTCATTCCAAAAGATTGAAAAATAGGGACATTCAAACAATAAGTGCACAATAGACTCTCTTTCACAATTACAAAATCAGCAATGTTTTATTTCAGACTGTAACGAGTGTAAATAAGGTGTGGCCCCTTTAAGAGCTGCGCGCTGAACTGTCTGCAGTGTGTGCGCCTCAAACACCCCATGTCGTGTGCGGGTAATTTCTGTTTGATGCTTATTTTATCTTATTTTGTTTATTAAGTAACGATGTGATGGTAGAACGTGTGACAGACAGTTATACGAGTTCGATTTGTGAGATGTCAATCGCCTCCGTGAGTCTTTCTGGCCTCTGCAATAACTTCAGCTGTGAGCTATCCCGTCGCGTAATTGCGTCACTTCATAACGTTCCCATGAAAACCGGAGGAAATGGCTGCTCTTGTATGAAGCAAACGCAACATTTTTCAACTTTCTGCGAAGATATATGTGACTTTTTTTTGCAACGAAAATACGAGGATTATGAAATCATGCAAGCCCCGCATATTTTGCGTGGAAATCGGCATTTTATGCGGCGAAAGTGCGGCTTATTCGAAAAAATGCGGCCCCCGCATAAATATGCGGACTTTGGCTGATTTTGCATTGAATTCAGCGATCGCATAATCGCGTTTTTCTGGAGGGACTGATATATATATATATATATATACTTAAAAAAGCAGGGGTTAAGTTTTTGCACATCGTGCAGAAAAACCCTAAAGGCGATGCCACCGGCTTTTATATATATATATATAAATATATATATATATAAATATATATATATAAATATATATATAAATATATATATATATATATATATATATATATATATATATATATATATATATATAAATATAGCTGCTAGCAGCGATGAAGGGCCAAAGCCACCGGCTTGGGCCCGCAATCGCTGCTCGCAGCTATATTTTTTATTGTTGTTTAAAAAGTTCAGACCAGGTTTTTGTTGGTCAGTGGTGCAGTTTATTTCAGTTGCCTCAAAATAGCAACGCACCAAACAATGCGCCCGCACTCTCCTCTAGGGCTGAAACGTTTAGTCGACAATAAGAAATTGTCGACAAATATCTTTGTTGTCAAGTAGTCGTTTGATCTCACGTGACCTAATGTAAGGGCGTGCAACATCACGATTTGACCGCTACGGCGCTGTAGCGCTAGAGTGTAATGCAGCCCTTTACAAATGCTATTGCGGTATAAGAAAAAACAGCGCAAATTCTGAAGGAGTGCAAACGAATTCGATGCAGCAAGGTTTGGGAAAGTTTCACAAAACTTCAAACCAAGAATGCTGTCGTGTGCAATACATGCAAGGCGGAATTTGCTTTTCACGGGAACACAACATGCATGTTGGAGCACTTAAAGAGGACTGAGTGTTCTCCAGCTGGAGCTACAGTAACTAACTAGTGGTAAATTTCTTTATTAGAGAATGCAATACTACTAATAATAGTAATAATATTATCAATAATAATATAATTACAGTTATCTAATTTATAGTGGTGCAACGGATCATCACTGATCCGTGATTCGTTCGGATAAATGTCTTCGGTTCGGCACACACGTGATCCGCGGATTGATTATGAAAAAAAAATCAAATAAAACGTGCACATGTTGTTCAGTCAACGCACAGCTTCGTCATAGCGAGCGGAGGAACGGAGAAGCTTGAACGCCCCGCGTCATTTCAGGGCTCCAGACCAGACTGCGACCAAAATTTGAGAGTGTGCGACTGAATTTTACATCCAGTCGCACATGTGCGACCAGTAAATTTGCCACACGTTAAACGCATGGTAAAGCGGCGCGTCAATGAATCCGTGACAAGAATAGAGCGCGTAAACGTCTGTGGGAGGGAGACGGAGACAAATATCACAACCTGATGTGCGTCTGAGCAATCAGCGATCTATCGACTCGTTAGTCGTTACCTAGCAGCGAATGCAAACAAAATGAAAGTGGAACGAAAATACGCAACTCATTTATGATTAGGACCGTGGAGCAGCAGCAGCGATCCATTGACAAAATAAAGCCCCGAACTTGCCAGTCGCGGGCCTATCTCGCTCACGCAACACTGTTACTAGGAGATCCAGTGAAGAAATCCATTGAATTCGCCTCAGAATTAATAACATCGACGAGATCCAGTGAGAAACACTCCGATTCGGCGCAGGTTTCTGTTATAAACCATATCAGATCAAACAGCGCTGACGTGGAAACCAGGAGAAACACTTATAGAAGGCTTTCAGTCCACAAATCAGCCTACAGTATATATGATAATGTGTAAGAAATAGTCAAATGCTTACAAGTAGCCTACTACACATCTTTTCCCAGCACTTCAATAATATCATACATAAATGTTTTTTTTTTTAATTTTTTATGTGATTACCAACACATTTTTTGTTTATCCTTTAAAGATTGTCCTAAAATGAAAAAAGTACGATGATATTTTCACTACTTTTATTAATTGATATTAAGACATTATTTAGTTCTCATTTGAGGTGATGCTGCCCTCAACAAAGTCTGGGACCCTGTGAAGTTAAAATAAAACAGAATATCATAATGTTAAGTCTATTTATTATTAAAGAATTTGTCAGTAGGCTATTACAGTTATTTTGGGGGAAATTTGAATAATTGCATTGCAAGCTGATTTAAGGTGTGCCCCTAAATTTTCTGCTTGCACTCCTAAAATTTTCAGTCAGGGGCAACAGCGCTCCTAGTAAAGTTAGTCTGGAGCCCTGCATTTAAATCACCTGTATGGGACCATTTTGGATTTTCCATCAAATATAACATGAAGGAAAGAGGTTAGTAGATAAAACCGAGACATACCACTGCGGCATTTAAGCAGCCCCTAGTTGCATAATCAGACCGGGCTAAAGCCATCACAAATGCTATCGGTGTGTTTATAGCTGCAGACATGAGGCCACATTCGGTTGTGCAAAACGAGGGCTTTAAACACATACTGAAAGTACTTGAGCCACGTTACGACATGAACTGTTGTGGATGAACTATCCCGAGCATCTGTTGCGCTCACGACAGACAGGTGGACTTCTAGGGGAACGGAGCTATGTGACGATAACCGTTATCGTCACATAGCTCTCACCGCTCACAATTTAAAAGTGTTAATAATCAAAAAGACAAAACCTATGTTTATTTGTCTTGTCTTTTATTTTTTTATTTTTTTTGCTGATCCGAAAAATGATCCGATCCGTGACCCTGATCCGAGAAACGATCCGATCCGTGAGTTTTTTTGATCCGTTGCACCCCTACTCATTTATTTTTCACAGAATAAAGCTTGATTGAGCTTAGGAGTCAGGGCTGTTTTTATTATTTTAACACTATTAGGTATTATCACTTGCCTGTATTTTGTTCCATAATCATGAAGACTTACAAAAGGAGATGTTAGGAAGAATATTATGGCAGTTACTTTTTCATACTGCAAATTAAAAGGTGAATAAGAACGTATCTGTCAGCACAATTTCCATCTAAAAAAAAGATTGTAATACTTATAATAATGGTTTGCAGATTCATATTTTACCATTTTTGTGTCCTGAAGTGAATGTCCTTTTTTCTGTTTCAGTTCTAAGAAAAGCAGTGGTCCTATTAAACAATGCTTAGACAGCTTTTGTGTGATTTGAGTTGGACCGAAATCTGAAAACTTAAAGAAAATGACCTGTTTAGTTGGCTCAAAGTTAATTAAAACAACTATTTCAAAAGTCAAGTCACATTTATTTATATAGCGCTTTTCACAATACAGATTGTATCAAAGCAGCTTCACAGTGATAACATAAAAGTAGTACAACACAGATCAATAATATTGTTAAATATTAAATACTAAATAACCCCGACTAAGCAAGCCAAAAGCTGAACTGATTTTCTTTTTTTTATCAATTTTATTTGGTAAAATGGAATATTCTGACTGAGTTTTATTAAAATTAACCATCATGCATGATACTGGTCATCCAGTATCATGCATTTAGATCATGATAACCACAGTTAAAACCACCTCAGTATCATGGCAAAATGTAACTTTATGGATTTTGGTATTTGTATGAAAAACAGTAGCCTAAAAACATTATTAAATACTGTAATTATATTCCATTAGTCATTTAATACATTGTCTACATTAATAATATAATACAATTCAATCCCACATTTCATGGTGCAGTTAATATTACTAGGCTAACTTCACAGTAAATCCATGGTAAATGATGGGCATTTGTAGACTGAAATCATTCTGACTGTATCGTTGCGCACATTGTTTCTCCCTATTTGTCAGCTCTGTTTCATTTGCCTTTAAACTGGTTTAAACTGGACATTTGTGTTCTTTGCTGAATTCAAGCTCTTCTCACTGGATCTCGTGAGCAAGACGATCAGAGTAAATACGTCTGCTGAGTTTGAGCATAGATGGAGATGTCTATGAGCTCGCGCTGCACTGCCATTTGGACTTTGAGCCGAGCGGATAAATGGTCTGTGTGGCGCGCGGAAACTTCAAATGAGTTTCGTTCCACTTTTATCCCGAATAAACATTAGCGAACATTTATCAAACTCTTGATATCGTTTTATCGAGTAAAAATTATATCGTGATAATTATTGTTATCGTTTTATCGCCCAGACCTACTTAAAACTGACTTATACATTTTAGAATGAATGGTCTTGACCAGGAATTGTGCATAGCATAGGCTAAGGATACAGAGAAATAGGTAAAGCTTTAAGCATCACACAGTTGAACAATATGCCTATTATGTCTCTTTTCATTCTTATTTCTTTTCTTTTTATACTATGACTCATTTCCAGAGTCTTGCTGAGCTGTCATCACTGCAGGGTCTAGAGGAAGATCACACCTTTCAGAAAGAAGTGGCACTCAAAACTCTGGTCTACAAGGCTTACAGGTGAGTTTATTGCCATCTCTATTGATTTAAATCTACTGTTTAAATCTAATCAGTTTCCACCTTTTATTAAATGAGTTTTTGTCTTCCAATCACAAGAGGTCTGTTCTAATTTCAGGTGCAAACAGGGTTTAGAATGTTTTAAAAACATCTTAATTCCAGAAACCAGGCTCATGTGTGCTTGCATACATGTTGTGTCATTTGATTTTTTTTTTCTCTGTTCGAAGTTTTGAAATGTTTGTCGTTGCTCTCTGGACAGGTGTTTCTATATAGCTCAGTCCTATGTTCTGGTGAAGAAATGGAGTGAAGCTCTGGTTCTGTATGAAAGGGTTCTGAAGTATACCAGAGAGGTCCAGTCCAAAGCCAAGAGCCTCAATAACAGCCTTAAGGTACCAAACACCTCACATTACTTCCCTTACAAAATTGGACTCAGCTTTTGTGTTAAGACCTAGAACGTAGAAATAGCATATAATGTTTCCAATGCAGATATTCTGCTGTCCGCAGGGGGGTGCTTCAGTTCTTGTGACCTTGATTATGGACAGTTCAAATCAGAACGTTTAGTGCTAGAATTAAAATAAATGTTTTACAGTTTTTCACTGTTTTAACCCTCTGGGGACCAAAAACGCGCCCCCCGCATTTTGATAGTTTTTTTTTCTCACATAGCTGCAACATAGACTTAAAATACATTAATGGTCATATAAATAAAATCAATACATAATTATAATCTATAGAGGGTCTTCTTTTTTGTCTACACTCTTGTGTAAAAAAAAAACTTAAAAATAAATCAAATAAACAGGGTGCGCTTTCAGCTCACTCAAGAATCTTTCTGAAAAGCGTCCGAAAAATGAACTGTAACTCAGTAAATACTTGTCACAGAGACACGAAAGATTTCTCTTTATAAAGCTGAAATTCTCTTCTTTTAAATGAATGTATATAATAATAATATTGATGAAGTATTATATAAAAACAACTACTCTCAGTTGATGTAATCTGTATGAAAAGAGAGAGATGTCAGTCTGAGATGATTCCAGCTTTATGACATGGCGCATTATCCTGCTGAAAGTAGCCATCAGAAGTTGGGTACATTGTGGTCATAAAGGGATGGACATGGTCAGCAACAATACTCAGGTAGGCTGTGGCGTTGCAACGATGCTCAATTAGTACCAAGGGGCCCAAAGAGTGCCAAGAAAATATTCCCCACACCATGACACCACCACCACCAGCCTGAACCGTTGATACAAGGCAGGATGGATCCATGCTTTAATGTTGCAGACGCCAAATTCTGACCCTACCATCCGAATCTCGCAGCAGAAATCGAGACTCATCAGACCAGGCAACGTTTTTCCAATCTTCTATTGTCCAATTTCGATGAGCTTGTGCAAATTGTAGCCTCAGTTTCCTGTTCTTAGCTGAAAGGAGTGGCACCCGGTGTGGTCTTCTGCTGCTGTAGCCCATCTGCCTCAAAGTTCGACGTACTGTGCGTTCAGAGATGCTCTTCTGCCCACCTTGGTTGTAACGGGTGGTTATTTGAGTCACTGTTGCCCTTCTATCAGCTCGAACCAGTCTGGCCATTCTCCTCTGACCTCTGGCATCAACAAGGCATTTCCGCCCACAGAACTGCCGCTCACTGGATGTTTTTTCTTTTTCGGACCATTCTCTGTAAACCCTAGAGATGGTTGTGCGTGAAAATCCCAGTAGATTAGCAGTTTCTGAAATACTCAGACCAGCCCTTCTGGCACCAACAATCATGCCACGTTCAAAGTCACTCAAATCACCTTTCTTCCCCATACTGATGCTCGGTTTGAACTGCAGGAGATTGTCTTGACCATGTCTACATGCCTAAATGCACTGAGTTGCCGCCATGTGATTGGCTGCTTAGAAATTAAGTGTTAACGAGCAGTTGGACAGGTGTACCTAATAAAGTGGCCGGTGAGTGTATGTGTGTGTATATATAATAGAAATACAAGAAATACTTTATATCAAAAAGCTGCGTTCCTCACGAGACCACAGTGCGTGAGTTGAGTGAGCGACGTTCAGGAAGAGGTGACTGACACAGGTTGCTCCACACAGCAACAGAGAGGGCTCGGCTTAGCGAAAAAACACTTTACTGCATCACTGTTTTTGTTGAATAGATGTTTGTACCTTAACTAGGTTCCGGAGGCAGTTTATAACTTTCGGGAAGCGGAGTTTGATAGGGAGTATATTCCATTATTGATGTCTGCAGACGGGTGCTCTCATGTTCGCTCTGTTTACGTAGCTCTGTTAGCTCGGTAACGGTAATTATTTGTTTATTTTATTTCTTGGTTGAATTCTAATGTAGAATGCGGTCTGTTATTATAACAGACCACCACTTATAAGTATAACACACCGTTGCCATGAAAAACAGAGCTTTGCCATGGATTCTAAACGTAGAGACAGAACGGACTATTTTTCTTTTTTAGCGGAAGCGATACAATCATTTTTTAAATCAATAACCTCCTTTTTATATCCATATTTTTAGTCAAATTATTGATTTATTTGGTAGGTAGCCATGTAATAAGTGGGGTAATGTAGAGCAAGGCGATTGTTATAGCGAATACAAACCCTTCGGGGTTCGCGTCGGGCTCATAATCAACCTCCTCGCTATACATTATCCCTAACTTATTATTTCTGTCTGTTCAGCGTCCTCCACCGTGGTGTTGGGGTTCATAATGTTCACAATTGTATTTTATTAGTTGTTGGTTTTTATTAGTTGAACCATGGTTTAGGCTTGCCGCGATAGACGGTGTTGACGGTGTTACCGGTTTTAAGCCCCATCACCGGTGACATCACTTTCCCACCGTGACACCGCGATGTCTTGACTTTTTTTTTTAAATTATTCGTTTTAGCTAAAATATTTATTTGAATTAATTAAAAATAATAATTTTCAATTATTTAGTTCTGAAGAGAGCATTATAATTAAAAATGAACTGCGCAACGCGTGCCGTCACGTCACAGATCAGCAAGCATCAGGATTCCATTTAGCACGTGTGGAGACGAGAACGAGTCAAATTACAGAAAAGCAAGATTATGGCGGAAGATTTGGTGTCAAAACGCAATGCAAAAGCGCCTGTTTGGCAATATTTTGGCCAATATATATTAATGTTAATAAATGCCAATTTATAGTGTTTTACTTTTTTTTTTAGAGTGCTGTCATTCATGTAGGCTAAGGTCCTTTTTAAAGTTTTTATTTTATATTCGTCTCTTTTTATTTGGTTTTATCTTATTTAAACTTTGTTTAATTTATTTAGGCCTATTTTGTTTTCTTATTCGTTAATAAACGTTTTATTTTTTTTGGGCCCACAGTTTGCCGATTTTCACTTTTTTCAGCCTATGCATGGGGTTATTTTTATTCGTTTGTTATGCTAATAAAAGTTCTGTCTATATTTTATTCGTTTATTATTCTAATAAAAGTGCTGTCTAAATAAAAGTTTATTGTCAGCGAGTTGTTTTTTTTTTTTTTTTTTTTGTCCTTTCCAGCAATTGACGCTGAATTGCAATTGACGCTTATTTCGAAAGTGAAAGTATGTCATTTATGTAGGCTAAGGTCCGTTTTGAAGTTTTTATTTTATATTCGTCTCTTTTTAATTGGTTTTATCTCATTTAAACTTTGTGTAATTTATTTAGGCCTATTTTATTTTCTTATTCGTTAATAAACGTTTTATGGTTCTTATTTGTTTGGGCCCACATTTTGCCGATTTTCACTTTTTTCAGCCTATGCATGGGGTTATTTTTATTCGTTCGTTATGCTAATAAAAGTCTATAAATAAAAGTTTTATTATCAGCGAGTTGTTTTTTTTTTGTCCATTCAAGCAATTGACGCTTATTTCGAAAGTGAAAGTATAACGCGCACGCATTTAAAAGCTATTTAACCCCCCCGCCCTGCCCTCCACGGTGACACCGGGATTACCGGTGTTGTCACACGTCGATTAACCGGTGGGAAATTTTCCTCACCGCGGCAACCCTACCATGGTTCATGAGGTAATGGCTGACTGTTATTTTCTTTTCAATGACTTCTTGTTACATGTTCATTGCTGGATTTATAGAAAAACATCAACCAATATTGCATATCCATAATTATTATAATGGATATAATTAAAGAATCCATACACTATAAAGTAAGTTAAAGATTTTTATGCCTATTTTGAATTTTACTCGAATACAAATACTTTCCCCCCCCGAACAGATACAAATATCGGCTGCTTTGCACACCCCTTATATATATATATATATATGTGTGTGTGTGTGTGTGTGTATATGTATATATGTAGAGTATCTGTGTATGTATATGTGTGTATATATATATATATATATGTGTATGTATGTGTGTATATATATATATATATATATATATATGTGTGTGTGTGTGTGTGTGTGTATATGTGTGTATATGTATATATATGTATATGTATGTATGTATATGTGTGTGTGCGTGTGTATGTGTATATATATATATATATTAGGGGTGGGCCGTTATCGGCGTTAACGCGCTGCGTTAACGCGAGACTCTTGTCGGGCGATAAAAAAAATATCGCCTTTAATCGATTCTCACAGTTGAGATGGTAGCTGAATACCACGCAAGCTATGATGACTTTCACTTTGATATTTTAGCGCAGATGTAGTCGATTTTGCACCGTAAGGGCCATTTAAAACCAATATATTGAAACGTCTGTTTATCCAGACATTAGGAAAATATCAGAGATGCATTTTAAATTTAATATGAGGGAAATACACATCCGTAAAAGGGGTCGCACTCGCACACCGAACGAGAAGCGCAGCGCTGCGCCACGTCTAGGGGGCTGTTTACACCTGGCCACTTCATGCATTTTCTCAGATCGGATAGCTCTGATTTATCAAAACGATTCAATTTAGGCTACACCTGGTCATATACATGTAAATCCGATCTTCAATTCCCCCACGCTATATGCGGATTTAATGAAGTGCACGTCATATCACTGAAAACAACAGACCCAGATAGCACAAGGCTGTCTGATCTCCTATTTACATCTGGAAGACGTATTTTAAAGAGTGTTTGCTCATCTGCAAGACGTCTATAGGACGTTTCCTGCAGATGTCAAATAGATGTTTAGAAGATGTCTCTAAGATGTAATGATTTAGAATGCACGTTAAACTGACATCTTATAAACGTCTATTAGACATCTGCAGGAAACGTCCTATAGACGTCTTGCAGATGAGCAAACACTCTTTAAAATACGTCTTCCAGATGTAAATAGGAGATCAGACAGCCTTGTGCTATCTGGGGATGAGCTGCATTTTGATCATCGGCTAATTTCAAAATCAGCAAAGACAGCAATAAGAGAGAGTGGCAACCTGGTAAGATCATTTAGTTTCTTTACTTTTAATGAAGATGGTAACGTTAGTGTTAAGTGTCTGCGACTTACCTTCACTTTGATTTGCGATAGATTGCGGCGCACTGGCTTGATAGGCGCTCAGCTGCTCATCTGAAGTGATGCGTGTCGCAGTAGCGCCGTCATATCTGACTAAAATAACATGACATATGGCCTATAACACGCTCACACACGTTTATTTTTTAGCATTTTTGGGAGTAGTAATTTACATATGTGGTTTCAACAACTAGATGCATTTACACATGTCCAGTTTCGTCTGGAATGTGGCCCAGACTACCTTCTGATGTGGTTTGAGTGATCGGAGTTTCGGAGGGCATTTACACCTGGGGCCTCATGTATAAACGTTGCGTACGCACAAAATGGGCATAGAAATATGCGTACGCATTTTTCCACGTGCACATCGGGATTTATAAAAAATAAACTTGGCGTAAATAAGTGCGCACCGTAAGGATGCTCTTGACCGTGCGTACGCACTCTTTTAGAAGATTATGGGTTTTGGCGACACCGATGGTGAGCTGGAGTCAAATGTCTTTTTGCTTACTATTAGACAGAGAATCTAAAGAAAATTATACATCTACAGAAAGATAATACAAATATAATTTCACAAACCTATCATCACTTGAAGCAAACATCCATCCCTTCTTAAATGACCGCGCCAGCACGCGCGTTGGGCCGTTTGGTGAAACTGACGCACATATAGCCTATAATCTAACGGCAGATGGAGTAAAACCGTAAATCTTCATTATGAGTCCAAATCATAAATACAGTCCATATTCACAATAATAGTTTAAATAAATAAAAGAATGGTACTATGTTTTACTTCTGATATAAACATTTAGATTAAATATGCCATTCTCATTAATGGAGTTAAACTCTTAAACTACATGAAATCATTACTGAGAAGTTACAATATATATATATATATATATATATATATATATATATATTCAATAAATAGAAATAGACCTATTTGTTGTGGATACATTGCTTTTGAACACTTTTCTTCTGGCATGCTGTGTTTTAATGTTTTAACTAGAGATTGTCTGAGAAAACTGTTTCGTGCAAATAATGCACAACCATGTCTATCTCTTCCATTAAAATCTCTTCCATTATCCATTAAAATATAAATCAATTAAAAATACTATTTGGCCAGTGGAAAAGATTGAGAAAAACTTTCTCTGAAATGTATTTAACACTATTTGATTTATTCATTCAAAAACAAGGCAAGGATATAGGCTACAAAAAAAAAATGTTTGTAATAATGTGACGGCACATCCGCATTTCATATTTTCCTAACGTCTTGTACCGTTAAACTTGGTATCACGTGGATGAATAATCATATGCAAATGATATGCAGATGAGGATATGCATAGTAAAACTAGGCGTTGTAATCTCCATATATGGTTATTTCGGGGAGGAGATGCACGTGCGCATAATCTCCCGCTGACTGGGATTCATAAAGTGAATTCTGCGCAGGTTCTGGCGTACGAACGGTTTTATAAATCTGAAAACTTTTGTGCGTACGCAAATTCTGCCTTTATGTGCGTACGCACACTTTAAGGATGAAATCTACGCAAAGTTTTATGCATGAGGCCCCTGGTCTTTTCAAGATCGGATACAGAAAACGTATGAAGTGATTTCAGAGCATCCGTTAACTGAATTAATTGAGAATCTCACCTGAAAATCCAATAACATCAGCAATTGTCATTCAAGCAGCTGATTTCTGTATTAGGCTATGCATTACATTCATCAGATATTTCATCCCTCTCTATTTATTTATATTGTAAGAAAAAGAGCTTCCCGGACACTACAAAATAATTCATTTTGTGTTACATAGAAGAAAAGTAGATCAAATGGGTTTAGAATTACAAAAGAAAACTTTATGAAAAAAAAAAAAACGAAAAAAAACCCCAACTGATTTAGTTATTATTTCGTGCTGTTTAAAACTAGGGTTGACAATAGAATAAAATAATTATGATTACTCAGTGTTTCCTCTACATTCATTCTCCCGTGGCGGGCCGCCACACTTAAAATCCTCCCGCCACGGCTGCAGCTTCTCAGTGACGTCCGATATTCTGCATAGTATTTTGTTAAGCCCCACTAAAGGCATAAAAAACTTTGTAAAGCACAATCAAGTTTTCACCCTATATTCCAAGACTTCTAAAGTCATTGCATAATGTGTAATTTTAGTCGCTAAGTTAAAGTTAATGGAAAGTCATCTCGCCTCAGTCATTCTCCATTCAGAATTCACACAGCGCGTCGCGTTCGTTTGCGACACGACGACACTCTTCAAGGTCAATATTTCTATTATTATACTTTATTTGTAGATAAAGCATAAAGGTCTATGGTTTTCATAAAATGACTATCTTGCTGGAGTGGAGTTTATTGCCCTTTCACATTCCCTTCTCCCGGGTGTGTGTAAGATTACAGCATGGAGTCGAGAGAGTGCTATTGTTCTTCATCCGCACTGAAATTTAAAACTGTTAAAAAAAAAAGGCTCAAAAAACTGTTGCATATAGAATACACTAAGCATTAGTGCTGCACGATTAATAACATCGCAATCGTAATAGCGATCTCAAACCTATGCAAGTATATAACGCAAAATGCCGCGATTTTATATTAATTAAACAAATTAGGGCTATTAACGCAGCATCTCTTCTTTTTTGTCATCCTGGTGTTACACGATCCCGCTCTTCGTGCAAATGCCTTTTCGCATTTTGCACGACAAGAAGTGAAAAGCTGCCTGTGAATGCCCTAAAATGAGACTCGCGGAAAGACGCGCCATAATGGCATGCACAGACCGCGTGCCATAATACAGTTCTCTTTCGAGCTTGAACGAACAATAACACACACAATTATGCCAAAATGTCATTTTGTCGAGTATCTTCATAACATAAGAAAAGTGTTGGACGAAAAGAGTTGTGCTATGAGGCGCATGTGAGATCCGCGTCTCGGCAACGGGTGTTCTTAAATGGCCAGCAGCGAATAAAGCATTCTGTCAGTAAAGTTAAAGGGGTCATGAACTGGCTTTTTAAATGTTATTATATTGTTGTCTGAGGTCAACTTATAACGTTCGCTTGGTTTTTGCATTCAAAAACATCAAAATGAACAAGTAATAGGCTATTTTGTACCCTGGTTGTGAGCCTACCTAAAAAACAGTCGGTTTTTATGGGCGTGTCGCACTGAAGACTTGGAAGTAAACCCCCACTGCTGCGAGTGGAGAACAGTTTTGCATATTATAATGAGTTTAACTCACCCGTCGGTGTACGTGGGGGGAAACGCCCTATGTTGTAAAATGGCAACCGGATTCGCCCATACATGTTCAACCCAGAGTCCGTGTGTTGCACAATATTCCTGTCAGATCCAATATAGACGGCACAGCACCGTTCTTTACTCTTAATCGGTCTGCAAATCCAGTCTTGTTGACAACAATCCTCAGTGAAATGAAGCGAACAGACGACGATGTTTTACCTCATCAGCTGGAACGTCATTAAAAATAAATTTTATCCATGCAGTCCTATTGGAATCCACAGAAAGCTTATGCAGCGACTGTCTTGCACAACCAGGCACTGCACAATATTCTGTATTGCTCTGTAGTGATCCAGTTTGTCATCACGAGGTAAGCATGTACATGTATGATACTTATGTGTGTAATGCGTGAATCGGTGGGACGGGGCTAAACCTGCCGTGGTGAAGCAGGCGTTGATCTTCTTCTGTGGGGGTGGTGTTTTATCCTCTTTGTCGTCATAGTTCCCCACTTTTAAAAACGAGTCGTTTTTAGAGGCTGTGTCAATAAAAGCTTTTATTGGACTAACAAGGACGTTTTCAGTTCTGAAACTTACAGGATATTCTTATAATATGATGACCTCTTAGATGTCAAAAGCTCAAGGAAAATTTGATTTCTCAGTTCATCACCCCTTTAAAAGAACAAAGGGAAATTAGAAAATTACTCACTGATCTTGACTAACGAACTTTTGTAGCTTTAATAAGGATTATTCTATAATTTATAATTCATGCAGCGCAGACTGTTTGATAACTTTATTCAATTTCTGTATCCTACCTGTTAAGACAGGAAGGGCACAGGTAAATATGGTTTTTATGGGTTTATGTGGGGATTGTTGGAAGTTCACTTAATTTAAAAGTTGTTAAATTTTTTTTTTTTAGCCTAATAATTTTTTTTAAAAAGTTGATAGCTTTCACTGTAATGATGGTTTGGTTGATGGTTTATTGATCATTATAGGTGTTATCAATCATTTAGTTGTTGTTTTTAGTTTGAGTTGAGAAATAAACATTAATACACAGAATGATCACTAAACTGTGTGTGCATTTTACTTTAGAACCAAGCAAGTTGGACTCATGAAACCATTTTATTATATCGGAATCGCATATCACAATTGCAATATTGACCTCAGTAATGGCAATATGACATTTTCCCCAAATCGTCCAGCCCTACTATGCATATTATAGATATAATCCCTTCGCTATGTTCTATTCAATGTGAAGCATTGCGTGCTGTGACTTGGTGTTGCTTCAAGTGCATCATTCTGCACACGGGATGCGCATGATCGTGTATGGAAACAATGCACAAATATCAAGCAAAACTCACAGAAATGGAGGATTGCACACGGAGAGACAATCTGCTTATATTCAATCTAAAAGGAGTTGAAGGTGCAAATGCTCTGGATTATCTGCGAGAATACCTTCCCAAGTGGTTCCCTGTTTTCGCTGACACCTGTCCGGAACTGATGCGATGTCACCGGCTTGGACGTCTGCCCGAGCCAGGCACTGGGAGTAAGCCACGGAGACCACGGCCGCTCATCATCAGATGTCTCCGGGACACCGATAGGGATCGTATTCTCAAAGAATCCAGGAAAAATCTCCCAGAAGTGGCCAATATTCAACTTCAGTTTGCCGCGGACTACAGCGAGGCCACTCTAAAGCGTCATAAATCATGCTATAAGGTAGGGATGTCCCGATCCGATCCACGGCATCGGTATCGCGCCGATACCGGCCCAGAACGCTAGATCGGAGATCGGAGGGGAGAAAAAAATATGAGCGATATCCAGTTTAGCGGCGCAGCCTGTCACGTGATGATTGTTGTGTTTACGCACACGCGCACGGATTCTAATGTAATCGGATGATTCCACCCACAAAAGCTGCATTTCAGTCTTTTCAGAAATTCATTGGCTATCAGAAAATAGCGTCATTTCATTCTCTATTGCAACTGGATAGATAAACTGTCACTCAAAGAGAGGTAGGTACCTTCACCAGGCACGCTCGTTGGCTGTTGGAGTTTAGAAGACACCCCTAACACTCGCCGATTGGCTAAAATGACCTGTCAATCAATAGTTCATGGGTCAGCGGCCATTTTGACATTCTTTTTTCTCCAATGTTTACGTTTCAACTGAAGTTAGACGGATCAATAGTGTTGTGCTACGTTCACACCGGACGCGAATCGCGCGTCAAATTCGCGCCTGACGCGTCTAGTTTGACGCTTGACCACTAGTGTTAATTCGCGTGTCAAGAGCGAAACTGGCGCGCGTAAAGTTTGAAGCGAAATTTACGCACGTCAGAATCAAAATCCGTTGGCGGTCATTGTTTTTATGTTGACCGAGCATTCATCAAGAGAGTTACCGCTCTGTATTTACTCTGGATAGCAGAACAGCGGCGTGGGGATCATCGTCGCCGTATATTTGTGTCCACCGGACCCTTCGGAGCCGAACCGTTTGGCGAGTTTCACCATTTGCTCGCTCCAGGAGCTGCGCTGGATGACGGCCGCTGTCAGCGGTACTTCCGCCTGTCACGCGCCCAGTTTGATGACCTGTTGTCCCGCATCTGAGCGAGGATCACCCTCGCCCGGCCCCTCATCCATCTAATCTAGCTGTCATTTATTTTTGTTTTGATAATAAATAGAGCCAGCCTTCAAAAGTTATTACCCTGTCCTGTGATTTTTTTTCTCTCTCTCACGTCCAGACACGAATTTATGCACATATGTTGATTGTCTTTACAACATAATACTATTTCTAGATATGGAATGAATAACATTCAATACAAAATGAACATGTCTCCATATAGAAATAATGTTTTAAGTGATGAAACATTTGCTTTGTTGTGCATAATCCCACCATGCATTTAGTCATATTAACAAAATAATTTATTGAAGCATCCAGACACTTCACCACGTGAGCAAGCAGCTAGGCTCCTGATTGGTTAACGCGGCGCGAATTCACGCCAAAGTTCAGATTTTTCAACTCGGGCGGCTGACGCGAATTCGCGTCAAACGCGTGAATGCTCAACGCTCAATTCGCGCCAACTTGACGCGCGAATGAGGCGTATTCGCGCCTTCCACGCCTCATTAGCGCCGCAGGAATTTTTCTTGCATTGACTTAACATTGAAATCATTCGCGCCTGACGCCCTATTCGCGTCCGGTGTGAACGTAGCATTAGTGCGTCGAAGTTGTGATAGCGCTGTCGGCTAAGGCGAAATGCTACTATTTACATTCCATGGATGTTTATTCATACAATTGTTTTGGACTAAAAACTTCTTCAAATTGGATTGTATGGACGCTTTACAGTGAAACCAAACCATTTTTGTTGAATGTGGACTAACAGATGGCTAATTGGTGAGTTTCTTCCAGTTTGTGTTGGTTTGTTTTGGCTGTTGGTGGTCTGACAAAGAGACAGATTGTGCCCGCTGTGTTGATTGTATCTTAAAATGGTTTACGTTGTTCGAATCACGAGTTTCTCAGCTTTCCAAAGATATGTATTATGTTTACTTTTGTGTTTGTTTTGTTTTGTCTTTCACAAAGTTAAACCTATAAACCACCCTGTGGGCCGTATACGGCACGTCGGACCACGAAAAAAAAAATATCGGACTAATATCGGTATCGGCAAAAGCCAAAGGTGCGGCATCGGTATCGGTATCGGAAGTGAAAAAGTGGTATCGGGACATCCCTACTATAAGGTGATGCATGAAGCCCGTACAAAAGGGATTCAGGCTTTCCTTTTGTACCCCGCGACTCCAAGGGGGACTGACAAACATTTATTTCAAGATGTAAGTAAGGCTGAGCTTTTCATTTCAACTATAGAGGACTAAAGTAACTCCAGCTCATTGATTTGGTGAGGCTGCTATGAAACATTTATTATTATTATTTCTTTTTCTTTCACTTATGAATGTGTGATGATTTTTTCTTAGTTCGTTACAATGACTGTCACTTTGATCAAAATTTTGGGAGAGTGGAACTATTATGAGCGCTGATCTATTTTATTTTATGAATGGGAGGGGGGAGGGGGAGGGGTGGAATGGGTAGGAAGGGAATGTTCAATCACCAATATTTTGCCTTGTACCTTTTTTTTGAATACATCTGTGGATATATGGAGATATTTGGTTGTTATTATTTAAAACTAGATGTATAACACTGACAAGAGTTGATATTAGAGAGCAAAGCATGTATGAGTTTGATAAGGATCTGGACCCTGATAGCCATGGGTTGAATTAAATATGTGACATCTCTAAATATTATACTGATTATGAGTTTAATTTAAATGTTAATTCAAGGGACAGTTTGTCGCTTGTTCATTTCAATATCAGAAGTCTTTATGCAAATTTAAATAAAATGAAGGATTACATCACTACATTTACAAGACGTTTCAAAATATCACTCTCTGAAACATGGATTAGCAATGAAAAGGGTGTAGACATAGGGTAGGGTGAAATCGAAGGATACAAGCTATACTACATCAACAGACCAGAAAAAAGAGGAGGAGGTGTGGCGTTGTATGTTGATAGTCATCTGAAATGCAAACTTGTTAAAGAAATGTGTATTGCTATCGAGGGAATTTTTGAATGTGTAGCTGTTGAAATTGACATGGGGAAGAACAGGAATGTGATTGCTGTTTGCATTTATAGAGCTCAAGGATCCAAAATACTGTAGATGTTTTTCAGGACAGATTTGAACAACTACTTAAACAGAATAACCACAAAACATTTTTAATAAGTGGTGATTTCAATATTGATTTTCTCAATCAATCTAAATTTAAGCTTACTTCAGATTTATTAGATGCATTGTATACAAGATCTCTCTTTCCTTTAATCACACAGCCTTGCAGAATCACTAGCTCGTGTGCTACATTAATTGACAATATTGTCACAAATGATGTCTGAAAAATTGTCCAAAGTGGATTACTGATAAATGACTTAAGCGATCACTTGCCTGTTTTTACCATATATGACATGCAACCTGAGATATATAAGAGTTCACATCAACCTACATACTTTAGAGTGAGAACTGAGAACTATAAATTACTTTAGGAGTGAGCTTTTACAACAGAACTGGTCAGGTGTCTATGTGACTGATGTGAATGCAGCCTATGAAACCTTTTTAAGCATCTATATATCTAGCTATGATAAATGCTGTCCACTAACGTTGTCGAGGAAACCCCTTAAAACTGTTAAACCTTGGATGACGTCAGGATTAATTAAAGCATGCAAAAAGAAAAATAGATTGTAAAGACTTTGTAAAAAATAGGACACCTAATTGTGAGGCCAAATATAAATCATGCAAAAATAAATTGACGACAACTTTATGAGAAACTAAAAGGGATTATTTCAATAAACAATTAAAAGACAATAAAGGAAATATGAAAACTACATGGAAAATATTGAATAATATAATTAAACTAAACACACAACATACAAGTTTACCTGAATATTTTATGTATAATGAAACTGTTATGAACAATAGTATAGATGTGGCCACCTGTAGAATAATGCAGTCCATGTTCCTGGGTGAAGTTCAGGAAAATTAAGTTTTGTCCATTGTTGGCAAATGTGAAAGTAAAACATCCACTGATAGTGATGGACTTGACATGACTATTGTAAAAAGGACTATTGACTGTATTATTAAACCAATGACTTTTATTTGTAATTTGTCTATACAGTCGGGTGTCTTTCCTGAGAAGATGAAGGTTGCTAAAGTCGTTCCACTTTTTAAAAATGGAGATGTACACCACTTTAACAATTATAGTCCTGTGTCATTGCTTTCTCTTTCTTGAAAAATGGTTTGCCCAAAAATTAAATATTTTTTTTAGAAAAATATAAATTAATTACTGAAAAGCAATATGGCTTTAGAGAAAAAAGATCAACAGCTTTGGCATTAATTGAACTTATAGAAAAAATTACATCTGCAACTGAGAATAAGCAATACACAGTGCAATAAAGCAAACTCAAAGCAATACTTCATCGACTTAAGCAAAGCATTTGACACCATAAATCGCAGTTTGCGATTGTCAAAATCATTCAATTGTGGCATTAGTGGTCCAGCTTATAAATGGCTCAAAAGTTATCTTAGTAATCGACAGCAGTTTGTTCAAATCAATGGTCAAAAATCCGAGTTAAAAGACATAATATGTGGAGTTCCACAAGGGTCCGTTTTAGGTCCATTACTTTTTATTTTGTTTATTAATGACCTATGTGAGGTGTCTAAAGTATTACAGTTCTTGATGTTTGCTGATACTAATATTTTTTACTCTGGAAATAATCTGTCAGAAATTACAGAAAATATAAGCTTAGAAATGGTAAAAATTAAGGAATGGTTTGACAAAAATAAATTGTTTAAACTGGGAGAAAACGAATCGGTTACCTAACGTAACCTCGGTTCTCTCTAGATGAGGGAACGAGTATTGCGTAAGCTAGCTTACGCTACGGGAAAGATTCATCTTTGCTGAGAAGTTGAAGCCAAAAAATTATTCCATAATTTTGTAATCATTGTCAACGCAGTCTCTCTGAGGCAGACCATGAGCGGGCTAACTAGCAGCTCATTGGATCGCTCAGGGAGAATGCACGAACCTATGGGAGAGCGGCGCTGAGCCCGCGGCCAATGAGCGGACGGCGCTCGCTCATTGCGTCAGAGCCCGCCGAAAGGGGCGTGGCTACAGTGTATAAAAGTAGCTCTCCCAGACTAGTTCGTCGATTCTTAAGCATGAAGCGAAATGCTGGTGGCGCAAGCACGGCCGGGAACGCAATACTCGTTCCCTCATCTAGAGAGAACCAAGGTTACGTTAGGTAACCGATTCGTTCTCTTACGAGAGGTTCTCTCGTATTGCGTAAGCTAGCTTACGCTACGGGAACATCTGGTCAACGCCGTGCACGCTATGTAACCACTAAGCATCCCAGGGGGGAAACACCGGGGGAATCTTAAAGTGGACGAAGACAATAAGGCGGCCAGCATAGCGGCCGTTATCATCTAGTGCAAAACGCCCTAAGGGCGGCCGGCGTAGCGGGCCGTGAACGTATAATGCATAAGCACATAGGGGAAACACAAGGGGCGAGCCGGTTGTGATAGAACTCCCAATAGTGCGGCTTCCTATAGGAGAGCTGTATAGTACTAGACCGCCAGGATTTTAGCCTGTAAGGCGGGAACTTCCACGTTATAAAATCTGACAAAAGTGGAGGGGGAGGCCCATCCCGCAGCCACAGAAATGTCGTGAATGGAAATTCCGCAGGACCATGCCCACGATGAGGCCATGCCTCTGGTGGAATGAGCCCTGATGCCCAGTGGGCAAGGCAGGTCTTTTGAGGCATAAGCAGAGGCAATCGCATCTACTATCCACCTGGATAGTGTCTGTTTCGAGGCGGCTAATCCCTTGGTGCGGCCACCGAACGACACAAACAGCTGCTCTGAGCGTCTGAACGCAGCAACGCGTGTAGTGTACACTCTGAGAGCCCGAACCGGGCAGAGGCGATCAGCGTCACGTTCGCTATCGGATGCAGGCAGCGCCGATAGAGAGATCACTTGCGCCCTGAAGGGGGTACCAATCGCTTTCAGAACATAACCGTGTCTAGGTTTCAGAATGACGATGGAGTCGTTAGGTCCAAACTCAAGGCACGCGGCGCTTGAAGACAGCGCGTGAATGTCCCCCACACGTTTTACTGAGGCGAGTGCAGTCAGAAAAACGTTTTTTAGCGAGAGGTATTTTAATTCCACGGACTCGAGTGGTTCAAACGGTGGGGCTTTTAAAGCTTCTAGGACTATAGAAAGATCCCAGACTGGCACCGTGGGGGGGGCGAGGGGGGTTCATCCTTCTGGCTCCCCTGAGGAAGCGGATGATTAGCTCGTCTTTGCCCAAAGACTGGGCGCGCCGGGGTTCAACGAACGCCGCGACGGCTGCCACGTAAACCTTTAGAGTGGATGGGGACCTGCCCTTATCCAGCATCTCCTGAAGGAACACGAGCAAAGACGAAACCTCGCACGTCCGTGGGTCCAAATTTTTGTCGGTGCACCATTTAGAGAACACAGACCATTTAGCAGCATAGAGCTTTCTAGTAGATTCCGCTCTGGCGTGTTTGATCGTGTTCAGAACCCCTTCTGGCAATTCGACGCATAGTCGTTGGTCACCCATGCATGAAGCGCCCAGCGCTGTGGATGGGGATGCCAGATCGAGCCGCGGACTTGAGTGAGGAGATCTGCTCTGATTGGAATGGGCCACGGGGCTGTCTGTGACAGCTGCGTAAGCTCCGGGAACCAAATCTGATTCTCCCAGCGCGGGGCTATGAGGGGCAACGAGTGGCGTGAGTCCCTGATTCTCTGAATGACCTGCGGTAGCAGAGAAATCTGGGGAAAAGCATAGAGCGGGCGGCGGGGCCAATCCTGGGCTAACGCGTCCTCGCTCTTTGAAAAGAATATCGGGCAGTGAGCGTTCTCTTCTGACGCGAAAAGATCTATCTCCGCTCTGCCGAATAGGCGCCACAATGTTTGGACTGTTTGAGTGTGCAGGGACCATTCTCCGGGGCAGACAAGGTTCCTGGACAGCATGTCTGGACCGTCGTTCAGATGGCCCGGAACGTGCGTCGCTCTGAGCGAGAGCAGGTGACTCTGGGACCACAGTAGGATGCGGCGCGTCAGATGAAAGAGATTCTTGGATCTGACCCCGCCCTGACGGTTGATGTAAGATACCACGGCCGTATTGTCTGAGCGAATCAGGACGTGGTGACCGTGTATGCGCGGAAGGAAAAACAGCAGCGCGTTCTCGACCGCGATCATTTCCAGACAGTTTATGTGTAGGGAACTCTCCTGGCTCGACCACTGGCCGGCGGCCGGTGAGCCCTCGCAGACCGCACCCCAACCCGAGTTGGATGCGTCTGTCGAGATGACTTTTCGGCGAGAAAAGGTTCCCATGGTAACGTCCCTCTGAAACCCCTCGATTACTGACCATGGCTGCGGTGCAGAGATACATGTCTGAGTAATCTTGATAATCTGGCGGCCTGTAGCCCACTCGCGGTGGGATACGCGGCTCTTTAACCAGAGTTGAAGTGGGCGCATGTGCAGAAGACCCAGCTGTAGCACAGCGGAGGCTGAGGCCATATGACCCAGCATCCTCTGAAAAGATTTCAGGGATGTGTGGGTACCCATCCGAAGGGAGGCGGCTAGACGCTGAACACGGCGCGCGCGCTGTGTTAAGCGAACCGTCATTGTGATAGAGTTCAAATCTATTCCAAGGAAAGAAATAGTTTGACTGGGCTGGAGAGAGCTCTTTGTCCAGTTGACGGAGAGTCCCAGCGCTTTCAGATGGTTGAGGAGAACTGCGCGGTGCGACAGAAGCTCCGTCTGGGAATCTGCTAGAATCAGCCAGTCGTCCAGATAATTTAGAATGCGCAGCCCCTGACTCCGCAGGGGAGCGAGCGCTGTATCCATGCACTTCGTGAACGTACGGGGTGCTAAGGATAGGCCGAACGGGAGAACGGCATATTGGTAAAGCTGACCCTCGAAGGCGAAACGTAGGAATGGCCTGTGATGAGGGTTTATCTGGATCTGAAAATAGGCGTCTTTCAGGTCTAGAGAGATGAACCAGTCCCCCTGGCGGACATGCGCGAGGAGTTTCCTGACTGTGAGCATTTTGAACGGTCTCTTCATGAGCGCTTTGTTCAAAGCCCTGAGATCTAAGATCGGCCTGAGGCCGCCGTCTTTCTTGGGAACCAGAAAATAACGGCCGTAGAACCCCGACTCGGTCATAGATGGTGGGACTCTCTCTATTGCGCCCTTCTGCAGCAGCTTGGCTATTTCTGAGCGAAGCGTGTTCATAGCAGCCGGGCTGACAGTGGATTCGAGCCGAACGCGCGAGCGGCAACGGAACTGTAATCGATAGCCATTCTTTATGATGCTTAAGACCCACGGGGAGATGCCGGGGATGGCTTCCCACGCTTCGTAGCATGCGACTAGCGGTTGAATGGCGATTTCGCCCTGGTTGTTGCACATAGCGGGCTGGACACTGGGTGTGGGCGCACTTAAAATGTGAGTGGCAACGGGACTTACACTCAGAGAGGAGTTTATGGGCTGTGTGACAGAGCGAGCAGAGGGGGGACGTGTTTATGTTCTCTGCTACTAGAGCGGCTAGTGACCGCTCCGTGTGAATGGGCTCTGTGTGAGACCCGGGGCATATGGTGCTTGTGTGTATACGTGAACACATGCTTGTGGGCACATTTTTTACACTTGAGGCTTTTATGCTCTTTTTGTGAACTCTCTGGGTAGCCGTGAAAACGGCTTTTTGTCGCTCGCAAGCGGGCAGGGAGACCGGCTTGTTTGTGGCGGTGAACTCTACTGTAGTCGGCGAGGAGACGGGGACTAACAGAGGGCGAAGCTTTGACGGCGGTCCGGCCGCAGCGGGAGAGAGCCGTCTTTTTCTCAGCTGTGCTAGGCAGACTTTTGCTGATCAGGCTTCAGCGTGATCTTGGGTCGAGGCCCCCGGGGGGAGGCTGTCTGCGGCGGCTGTCAGAGCGAGAGCGAGGGCGGCCGCCCTGTCTATGCTGGGGCTGCTGAGCTTGCTGAGGCGGGCGCTGCTGAGGGGTTCTAGCAGGGGGCTCGTGAGAGCGGCCTGCCGAAGAGCTAGCGCGGCGGGGTAGGAACAAGTTAATGGCCTGGGTCGCTTTCTGTACCTCGGAGAAGCGGTCAACGATGCCCGTGACGGCAGATCCGAAGAGGCCAGTCGGAGAGATAGGCGCATTGAGGAACACGGCGCGTTCTGAATCTCTCATGTCGGTAAGCGTGAGCCACAAGTGTCTCTCAGCGACACAGAGGGCGGCCATGCATTTTCCCAGAGCTTGAGCGGAGGCTTTAGTGGCGCGAAGGGAAAGGTCCGTAGCGCTTCTCAGATCCGCGAGGATGGGCGGGTTCCTACCGCTGCTCGCCATTTCGCACAGGATGTCGCTCTGCAGCACTTGGAGGACTGACATTGAATGCAGCGCTGAAGCGGCCTGTCTGGCGGCAGCATAGGCGCGAGCATGAAAGGTAGAGGTCGCTCTGCACGCTTTAGAAGGAAGCGTAGGGGAAGAACGCCATCTAGCAGAGGGCGGGCTAAGATGAGCGTCCTCGAGTCCTCGACGGGCGGCATGGCGGTATAACCCTTCTCGGCGGCTCCGACCACCGAGCGCAGCGAGGCGGACACATCGGAGCGGTTTCGAGCCGAAAGAGGGGCATTCCAGTACTTAGTGAGCTCGTTGTGTAGCTCAGGCAGGAATGGTGCAGCCCGGCTGCAGGCAGGGGCCGGGCGCCGGTGCAGGAATTTTCCATCCATACGGTTCGGTGGTTGCTCGGTAGGAGGAGACCACTCGAGACCCAGGCGGTCGACGGCCTGTGAGAGGAGACGCGAAAGTTCCTCTTCGATGCCGGCGCGGGTCCCCGCAGACTCTCTCGTCGAAATCGACGACCAGTCCTCGCTGTCAGAAGCGTGCAGCGAACAGGAGTCCTTCTCATCCGCGCTGTCGTCGGAAGCGACAGAGCGGCCACTCGGCGGCAACTGTATGTCCGGCTGGGGCGGAGAGGGAGAGCGGTCGGAGGGCGGCAGCGGCGGCCCGCATGGATCCGCAGGGGGCTCCGGCAGTTTCTTCTTCCGCGGCGAAGTGAGAGGCGGCGCGGGAGCTGTTTTGACTGCCTGCAGCCGAGCCCGCAGGGCGGACAGAGGCAGATCCTCGCAGTGGTCGCATCCTCCGTTGGTGAGGGCGAGCTCTGCATGTTCCACTCCGAGACAGAGAGCGCAGATGGGGTGGAGGTCTCCTTCCTCGAGTGAAGAGCGGCATGAGCCGCAGGAAATTCGAGGCATCTTGAAAAAGACGCTCGAGCTCTTTTGTGAATATGGAATAATAAAGGATACGGCGTCGGATGGCGCTAGCTTGCTGGGCGGCTGAAGGTGGCAGACGGCCAGCTTCCTCAGTCTCCGGAGCTCGCTAGAAGATGCCTTCTCGACGACGGCGGCTTCTTCCCAGGACAGCGGATGCGTGTAGCTCGCTGAATGATGAAGAATCGACGAACTAGTCTGGGAGAGCTACTTTTATACACTGTAGCCACGCCCCTTTCGGCGGGCTCTGACGCAATGAGCGAGCGCCGTCCGCTCATTGGCCGCGGGCTCAGCGCCGCTCTCCCATAGGTTCGTGCATTCTCCCTGAGCGATCCAATGAGCTGCTAGTTAGCCCGCTCATGGTCTGCCTCAGAGAGACTGCGTTGACAATGATTACAAAATTATGGAATAATTTTTTGGCTTCAACTTCTCAGCAAAGATGAATCTTTCCCGTAGCGTAAGCTAGCTTACGCAATACGAGAGAACCTCTCGTAAGAGAACTAAATATAGTATTTTTGGTAATCGTAAAAAGAATGAAAATGTAAGAATAGTAATTGAAGGAACTGATATTGAACGAGTAAATGAGATAAAATTCTTAGGTGTTATTTTGGATGATAAATTGAATTGGAAATCTCACATGGTTTATATTCAGAGTAAAGTTTGTAAAAGTATTGGGGTCTTGTATAAAGTTAAGGATGTTTTAGATTATTCTTCGTTGTGTATGTTGTACAATTCCCTAATACTTCCATACTTTGGTTACTGCACAGAGGTCTGGGGTAATACACACCCTAGTAACACAAAACCTCTGTTTTTGTTACAGAAAAAAAAGCATTAAGGATAATCAATAAGAAAGGCTACAGAGAACACACCAACAGTTTATTTGTAAATTCTGGACTTCTGAAATTCAAAGATTTGGTTAATTTGAAGATTTTGATTTGTATGTGGAAAACAAAGCAGAGAGTCCTGCCTATGGACTTACAAAATTTATTCGCTCTCGTATCAGAGGAGGATGGCCATAGAAGGCAATATTATTTCAAAACTCCTTTTGCACGTACTACACTAAAACAGATGTGTTTGTCTATTTACGGAGTTAAACTTTGGAACACATTGGACTACGAACTGAAGTGTTACAAAAATGTGTGTAAATTTAAGAATTTGTGTAAGAAAAAAATTCAGGAATGTTACAAGGAAAATGAAGATAATTAAGTGTATAAACAGGTATTACTGAAAATGATTACTGAAAATGTTTGGTGACTGAGGTGAGGATTGGGGTTGATCCATTCATAAAGCAGCTGTTTTTGTCTTCTGTTTCTTTTACTGTGCACAAATAGGGACGGGTATTACAAGATTTTTTTTCTTCTTCCTGTTCCTTTTTTTTTCGTTAATGGAAATAAAGTAATATGTTGTAAAACGGCATGAACAAATAAATAAATAAATAAATGTTGTCCTTTCAATTTTTTCTTGTCTGACTCACCTGAATGAAGAATGAAAGGCTCATTATTATGCGTGTCTTTGTCTCTCTCAGGTGAGAATCACCTAATTACACATGATGAGGGCTGGCCTGTTCACTGCCATTTGCATATTGCCTTGGCAAACAAAAAATGTTTTTCACAATATAACCCAATTCACATTTTTTTGTGAACGATTAGGCAGGATGATTTTCAGATCATTGTGAAGAAAAAACTCTAAGCAACAACATCCATTAGTCAAAAGTCTTGTGGACGCATATTTCGTATGTTTTGTGGCCTTATTTCAAAAACTTTCATTTTTAGTTTTTTCAATAATCACGTATAAACAATATTCTCTCAAAAATACAAACATGTACATACATTTTGCTGACATATTATTGTTGCCCTGTTTGTGCTAAATATAGTGTAATTTCACCTGTGCCATTAATATGTTTATAAGCAACTGAAAAAAGCACAAATGTCAGGGCATGTCAGAACATCTCAAGGACCCCAGAGGGTTAAGTAACACAGTGAGACCAATGTACCAATACAAGTAGAATCAATTTGTACTTTTTACTAAAGTTTTGATATTATTTTTAACTATTGGTTAATTTAAATGGATAGTTAAATTCACGGAAATGACTCAAACTTAACAACTTGTTACATAACTGTTTTTGCTACAGAAGTCTAAACCTGAGATTATATTATAAACATTTGATATATCTTCCAGACCTTTTTCCATACTACTTCTGGTTCTTTTTAGTTGTGTACAGCCTAAGTATTTTAAGCTAAAGTTTTACTTTCAGCTTCGCAATTCTACTTGGTCAAATAGATTGTGAAATTCAATGTGCTCTACTAGATAAATGTTTTTGCACTCAGTTTAGCCCTCATGCTGTCCCATTCGTTCTTCTTAGAATCTCCCTGATGTCCAGGAGTTGATTGCTGAGGTCAATGCTGAGAAGTACTCCCTTCAAGCTGCAGCCATCTTAGGTGGGTAAACATGACCGCAGCCATTCCCATTCCACAAGGGACCAGTCAGTTTATTGACCTTCCGCCATCATCCACAAATTCTGACACAGTGGCCATGTCTTGAAAGCTTCATTTCCTGTAACTAACTGTGACATTTATGTTTTAGACACAGAAGATGTTGCTGAGGTGCCCCCACCACAGCAGATTAACGATTACATGGTAAGAGAGGACAAATGGAAACAGACTTTATCAAATCAATTTTTCAGTTTACCTTTAGATTGGGCATTATTAGTTTGCCATAGATTCATTAAAATATTAAAAACTACGGTTTTATTAACCTTTAAAAAAAAATTCTAATTGCTATTCACAAGCTCAAGATCATGTCCATTTTATTGGTTTAGACGAGGAATGCTGATTTGTAACTGCTCTCCAGGTACACAAGTGTTAAGGGGGAAGGAGGAGTAGAACAGTGGAATGTTGCTGGGCAGATCTATGTGTTTGTGTGTGTCAGTCAGGTTCATGATGTCATACGGCAGGGCTTGGCCCTGGGCTTGTTAAAAGGAATAGTTCTTAGATTAGATGAGATAATATATAACTCTCCATCAAATTCATAATTTAAGAATCCTTCAAATTCATAATTTAAGAATCTTTACAGAACTCTTTTTAGTTTGTAGTGTGACCATGTTTTAGGGTGAATTCAAGATCTGTGTTTCTGGTTTACCTACAGCCCCTGTCTGATCGATTGGATAATTTTCGTCTAGACCCCACCCTCCTGAGCAAGCAGCCCAATCTGGTGCAGTTCCCTCCAGATTTCCAGCCCATTCCATGCAAGCCTCTCTTTTTTGACCTGGCTCTCAACCATGTGGCTTTACCACCTCTTGATGACAAAGTTGAGCAGAAGGGCAAGGGTGGCATCACTGGCTACTTCAAAGGCTTCTTTGGCTTTGGGAGCTAAATCTAGTCCCAGGTTTTGTTTAGGCTTGTTTGGCTGTATTTGTAGTCATCTGAAAACAGATCTCTCTTCAAGACCGAGTGTTATGGATCCTTATTCTGTCAAACCATTTTCCCCAAAACAAGCCTTCATAGATTTAAGATATGTAAGTGCAGCCTGTTTGATAGTAAATTCATATTGACTGAATTAGAAGTGATTTATAAAGAGTGATAAAGAATTTATGCAAAGTTTTTTTGTCTTGCAAGAAGGGTGTTATAAAAATCCTGCCAAGTGTCAGCGTTAAAGGAGAACTCCGGTCAATTTTAACATTGTGCTCATTTTTTTTTTTTTGTACATTTGGAGTGCTGTCAGTACAGGCAAAAACAACAAAAATCGGTGTACGGGTTATCGTCTTTTTAAAATTCGCACCCTGTTGACTTCAATGGGGCATGTTCTAAACCTGCTTTTAGCCTCTTAACATCGTTGATTTGTCATTATGAGTGCACAGCCATGTGAGTCGTGTTATTAAGAGTGACCACGGTCAATATGACTGCAGTAGATGTGAAAGATATGAATAAAAATTATGTTAATTCAGCCAGCTCACATACCTCTATTTGCTTCCTGTTTTCGTTCGAAGCCCACGTCGATTGTCGAGTTCACGCGCGTGATCATTGGTGAATATCATCTTAAACCTACCACTGTGTGGTGTTCTGAGATTATCAGCTAAAATGGATAGTTCATCCGAATTAGATGTTGAACACACTGAGGTTTGAGATGATATTCACTAATGATCGACAATTGACTACTGTGGGGTTCGAACGAAAACAGGAAGCAAATAGAGGTATGTGCGCTGGCTGAATTAACATTTTTATTCATATCTTTCACATCTACACCACTCACATGGCTGTGCACTCATAATGACAAATCAAGGATGTTAAGAGGCTAAAAGCAGGTTTAGAACATGCCCCATTGAAGTCAACGGTGCGAATTTTAAAAAGGACGATGAAACGGTGTAGGTAACACAACGATTTGTCGTTTTTGTCTGTACTGACAGCACTCCAAATGTCCAAAAAATTAGTGGAGTTCTCCTTTAATGCTTGGTGTCACTACACATTCTTTAATCCAAGGTAAAAAGTTTGTTGGGTCTATCTTTTTTTTTTTTTAACTAAGATGCCTTTGTTTGCCTAGACCTCATCTCAATATGCCCAGCACATTATTCAAAAGTGGGCTTGTTTCACTCAAGTCTACACTTTAACACAGCTGGAATAAATATTCTAGATACCCAGCAATGACTTTTTTGTGTGCATCTATCTATCTAGACTAACAAGTCCTTTATCTATCTATCCTCTATCATCAACCTATCATCTTATCTCATCTCTGTAGATACCATGAAGGATTTTGATTTCTGCAAAGTGTCATCTTGCATGTATCTTAGAAAAATATGCTGGTGCAATTGTTTAAAGTCATAACTTGTGTTTTAAAATCATCTTAAAACAAAGCCATTGAAAGTAAAAGGTTTGTTAGTACTTTACATGTTTTTCTTAATGATTTGCCATATTTTGTTCTTAAACTAATTGCTTTTAACTTGCAGTTGAGTTGCTATTTCCCCCCACCTTCAGAGATCACACCATAATGACAGATTGTTAAAATGGATTGGATATGATAAATTCTAAAACTGAGGGATTTTTAATGTCCTGATTTAAAAAAAAAAAAAAAAAAAAAAAAAACTTTTCTGGTGTCACTGAATGTACCATGTTTTTGAACTGGGTTAAATGTTGGCGGTTCTGTCGTCTTGTGTTTCATGCAGATCAGGTCTGTAAACATACCAAAAGCGTCAAACACCACTAGCCCATGTTTGTCTACACTTAGTCTTTAGTCAATTTCTACCTATAACCTAAGTCTCGAGTAGATCTTTATCACAGCTCTTGACAGCTTTCTGTTGTCATTTGGTCATCTTTACATTCTAGAGCACATGCATATCATTCCAGGCAGGATGCCTTTCTGGCCTGAGGAATCTCACATAAGGGAGTTTGAACCAAGCTATAAGGTTAAAAGGCTGACTTTCTCATTTGTTTGTAGCATGGATTTTATTATATTTGGTAATGGGTTAATCGGTTTAGGTTATTGGGCATTTAAGTGCATATATCATAGATACATTCCATTGAAATCTGAAAGGCCTTAATTCAATTCAATACAGCCAATATGCATAGAATCACATACTCAAAAAAATCATTTTAGCTCTTTGTTAAATTTCATTAATTAAAATGAGCATATACAACACAATCCTTCATAGAAATGATTCCAGGTTAATTTCATTAAATGTAATCAATGTAATCTTTTAAAAATTTGGTTTACCAAATTTTTTTTTAATTGAGTCAACATGAATATTTTTCGTTCGTCTTAAATGGATGTCACTCAAAAAATGAATTTTGGCCTCTTGTTAAAATAATTAATTAAAATAAGCAAAAGTAACGTGATTGTTTAATATTGTCACAACTTAATTTAATTGTGTTCAATCAACCTAATTCATTTGTGTGAAATCTACATGAATCATTGTTGTTGACATCTAACTGGGCAGTGGATCTGTAGTTCCCAGCATGCTTTGCAAGGGACTGCATTAAGAGGGTCAATTTATGGAACAAGTGTTATTTTATGTGTTTTTCAGTAAATTGAAAGATGTTGTTAACGTTAGTGTTTTATGTTCAGTTATGTTAGAAACTTTAGAGTACTTTCTGTAATCTTTTTGAATTGTGTGGTTACCATTATGCAGAAGAGTGGTGACTGCTTTCAGGTCAGTATTGTGTTCAGACTCAATATTATACTATATGTGCTTTAAACCTCCTGTTTAGGCTGTGGTTACTCAGTATGCACTATGTGAAAATCTCACTCGCAGTCCTGCACAAGTAATATTATATTACTATGTTAAAAATGCTGTAATGTCAATTGAACACTAGAAGTGTATCATTAGAAGTGACCATAGAGTCAAAATAACTAAAATTATAATGTTGGTGAATTAAGGCAGGACAACAACTAAATGTAGTTAACCTGACAACTTTATCTAGTAGGAATGACTAAATTCATTTAAATTCATACAAGATTACAACAAATTATTTCAAACTAATTTGAATTTGTTGGAAAAATGCAATTCAATTTCGTGGAAAACCTTTCCTTAATTAAGTTCGTTCAAAACAGATTATTTTTTTGAGTGTGCAAGACATTTACTATCAGTAAGATTTACCCCGTCAACCCATTCAGTTTCTATCAACAATTGTTTGGTTTCTTTTGGATAAAGAAGACGGGCATCTAATTAACAGCCCGAAATAAGATATCTGTTGGTGTATATGAGGAAGCACCACACCCTAATGTGAATTATCCTCCAATCCAAGCCACTGCTTACCTGTTCTGTTGAAGTTTTTTTTCTAAGTTTCAAGCTGCATGGAGCATCACCATGATTTTGATGGTGTGCGAGGACTATCAGTACATCATTTTTATAGTGTCCTCTGATAGTTTTTAATTTAACATCGTTAAAGCCAGATTTAATAAACAGATCAAATTAGCGTGAGAGCACCATAAGTTGCACAAGCTGTTAAATCTTATATTTATATGTATTGATTATATATGTATAGGTATACATTTTAATACATATTGAATGCATTTTTTATTTCTGGCTTTCCAAACAACAGGAAGAACTGGCTAGTTTATTTAATAGAAAACTGCTCAAAACATTTACTTCAAAACTTCTTATGATTTTGTGTAATATGTCCATTGCTGGGCTATTTACGTAAACTTTTTTTTGTTTAATAAATAAGAGACTGAGGTGCAGTGAGATAAACGTTAAGTTAATTTGATAATTAACTTGAAAAATTTAAATTCAAATTAATTGATTCAGTTTCCACCTAAATGTGTTCTGTAGCGTGATTGATCAGACAGGAAGTGTTAAAACGCTATTTTCCTAATGGGCTCACAACAATTGAAAAAAAACCTGTTTATTGTAATAGTTCTAGTTTCTGTTATATATTTATTCTAATTTGTTTGCTGTTTTAGAACAAAATATATTTAATCTCCTTAATATTTTAATTAAAATGCTAAAATGCTTAGTGTTACTTGATCTTTGTGCTGCATTTGACACAATTGACCACAACATTCTTTTAAATAGACTAGAAAACTATGTTGGAATTGGTGGAATTGCGCTAACATGGTTTAAATCATACTTATCTGACCGTTATCAGTTTGTAGCAGTAAATGAGGAGATGTCTTATAGATCACAAGTTCAGTATGACATACCGCAAGGCACAGTACTAGGACCACTGCTGTTCACATGCTGCCATTAGGATATCATTAGGAAACATGGAATTAGCTTTCAATGTTATGCCGATGATACTCAGCTCTATATTTCTTCAAAATCAAACGAAACTTACCAATTCACAAGATTAATGGATGAATGGATGCATAGCTGAAATAAAAATTGGATGACTAGAAATTTCCTTCTACTAAATTCTGAAAAAAACAGAGATTCTGATTATTGGACAAAAAATGTCCACAAGTAATAACCTGTCTAACACTAAGTCTTGGTCGTCAGTTAGGAACCTGGGTGTGCTCTGATGCCAATCTTTCATTTGAAAGTCACGTGTCTAATATCTGTAAAAACGCATTTTTCCATCTTAAAAATATTTCTGTATTACGTCATATGCTCTCATCTCATTAGTTCATGTGTCTATAAGATCAAGACTAGATTATTGTAATGCTCTACTGGGTGGTTGCCCTGCACGCTTAATAAACAAACTACAGCTAGTACAAAACGCAGCAGCTCGAGTTCTTACCAGAACTAGGAAGTATGACCATATTAGCCCGGTTCTGTCAACACTGCATTGGCTGCCTATTAAACATCGTATAAATTTTAAAATATTGTTGATTACTTCAAAAGCACTAAATGGTTTAGCTCCGCAATACTAAAGTTAACGCATTATAGTCCATGTCTATTACGATCTCAAAATTCCGGCCAGTTAATAATACCTAGAATATCAAAATCGACTGCTGGCGGTAGAGCCTTTTCCTATTTAGCACCAAAATTGTGGAATAGTCTTCTTACCATTGTCCGGGAAGCAGACACACTCTGTCAGTTCAAAGCAGTTTAAAGACATCTCTTTGCCCTATACACATAATATATTATAGACTTCTATATTTCAATTTTAGGCTGCATAGATTAGGTCAGCAGGGACTGGGTACACTTCCCTTTAAATCCTGATGTACTCATTACATCATAAGAAGAATGGCATCTACGCTAATTTGAGTGTCTTTGTTTATCCCAAAGTTTTCCCGCAGCCTGCCGAATCCAGGCCATATCCAGATCTGACGAGGACCTTAGCCTGGACCCGATGACGATGAAAATGCAGTGCTGAAGTGCCAACTAGCCTCTCCCTATGGATGATCCCTTTCCCACTCTACAGATAAAGCATTGTGAATTTCGTTTCGCGTACCTACCCCGAAGTGATAAAATAAAACCAAATTCTGTATCAAATTTATAGACAAGTAGTTTGTTCAGGCATGGTTTTGTCACTGATAATAAGAAAAAAATAAGTAGTTTGTACCTGATAATTGGGTAAATGAAAAAAAATGATGAAATAAACTGAATAAGGATGGTAGAGAGAAAGAGGGAGTGACTTTGGGGCAAGACATTAGGCCTGAATCTCTGGCACACCCTTCCATGTGACGGTGCATGTTAGATATGTGGGCTAACTACCACAACCCTGCTGAGAGAAAGTGACCTAACAACATTCCACACCCACACATTAACAGATACTACACATTTAACAAGCAGTCATTAAAGGGACACTGTTCTGAAAATGATTTAAATGAAATATTGGTAAGTTACTGTTAATAAAAGGAATTCTTCAAAAGTGCAACATGTCTAACAAAATTGGGTCAATTTTAATACACCAAATACTAAATCACCCGAAATCAGACATGATTAGAGTGAATAGACAAGTCATGATATTAACATAAAGCCCAAAATGTGGTTTTGACTGTGTATATACTTGTATATACAGTAAAACATTTAATTACTATCAACTGAAGAAAAAAAAAATTGAGATGAATGAGAGAGTGTGTGTGTGTGTGTGTGTATCGATGAAAAATGGGAAGGTGAAACTGGTCTGCCCGGTCCTGCAAAAGGAGGTGGCCTGGGTGTCGCCCAACACCTGTTTCTCAGGGCGGAGTGCAGACAGAAGAACAGCTTTACTTCAACACTCTGTGGCTGTTCTAGAGAGGGAGAAAGTGTGTTCAGAAAAGTTTGTGGGGCTAAAGGAAAAAGGAAGTAAGACAGATTCACAAACACACCAGCAACAGAGAAGGTGAACCTCACCTCACTAAAGCTTGTAGGATGTTCAAGAAGAAAGAAAACACGATGAAAAATGATTCCAAGACAAGCCAGTGAGTGTTGTTGGTTATTTTATACTCTTCTTGGTTATGTTCTGTTTTGTGTTCAGACAGGTCTGAGATCAATTTTAGATAGACTCGGATAACCAGAGCCCAGAAAGTGAAGGTCTAAAGGTGGTTCGTTCTTATTTCCTATGAACTTTTGATCTGAAATCTATCATGTTTCACCTTAACAATCAAAACATGCTCTTGTGTTGTTGTTTTTTTGTTGTTGTTTTTTTTTTTTTCTGCTAGGTCTACAACCACCAATATATAAATATATATATTAATATATTTGGTCATATTTTATTCTCATTTTAAATTGTACAGCTCCATTCCAATGAGAACTGAATAGTATTAGTTTGTATAGACTTACTAATAAGATGAAATGGAAACATTTCATAAAGGATGCCTAGTACTGTGGGCCCTTTTGATGACATAATATAACCTCTGCTTTGTAAACACAAGTTGGAATTTTTATGGTCTTTTGAAAATATACTACAGTGGTTAAAAATCTTAGAATTTTTCTAAGGTGAAGAAGATCAGAAATATGAAATGAAAAAGCTATCAAAATATTTAATCATAATATATTTGTTAACAGATTTTTCAGTTTATTCCAATTTGCTCTGCTAAATAGAAACATTTATTTGTCTATGTATGATGAATTATAGATTTACCAGCCATGTAATTAAAAAGTACACATATATACTGCATGTCAGAATGGTAGCTTTCCTTTTAAGAACCTCCAAGCATAGTCTTACAGTAGATCTCAGAATTGATGTCTCATTCCCATCTGAACACTAGTCAAATCTGATTAATGCATTTGTAATGAAGATAAAACTCAACAGCAAAATACAGATGTTAGCATGAAGTTACTCATGTATTTGTAAATATGCTGATTTTTATCCTGCTTCAGATTATCCTGAATAAAATCAGGATAATCGAATAAAAGTAAATCTGAAAAAAAAAAAAAATAAATATGATAGAAACAGTGAAAGGAGTGTCCAAAGCTCAGTTCCTGTAAGGGCTGACGTTCTTGTTAATCCACTAGCTGCTGGGTGTTGGTCTATTGTTTCATCAAGGTAATGCAAACATGACATTTCAAAAACAAACACAATATAATTCTAGTAAAACATTTTAAAAGGCAAAAAGAAATTGAGTTTTTTTTTTTCTTTTTTTTCTTTGTATTCTGTGGTTTAAATAGATGTTGGTAGACGTGGTAGGGCATGTGGGGTATTTTAGGTGTAGTAAGAACAAAGATTTAGAACAAAAACTAGACATTAGAACCTTTCAGAAAATGTTTTTCTTTATGTTTAGAGTTTCATTTTCCCAAAGTCACTGAATTGGTGAAATCACACTCTTTAAGATCTGCTACAGTCATCTTCTGGGCATTGTCATCTTCTGTGTTTGTTTAAACACATCCACAGAATCAAGTGTGGAAATTTAAAAAGAAAACCACTATTAGTCACAAATATTTTGGCCTTTAGTGATATGGACTCTATCTTAGAAGCTTGTCCAAAAAGGTGGCTGTATCAGCAGTTGAAGATGTTGAGATAACAGGTGTGTGAAGGGTGATGAAACTTTCTGGACTAGCATGGCATGATGGGGAAGAGACATAATCTCTGAATCTCTTACAAGCATATCAGTACAATATTTAACAGTACATGGTGAGGCATTAATGTTGTATGTGTTTTATCTGTTTGACAGTTATTTTTCATTCAGAGGAGTGTCACAGATAGCAAAAACATTTGTTTTCACTAATCTGATAAATAATATCTTGTTTCATAACATAACAAAGTAGCTTAAATGACTGGACATAACCAATATCCACCAACTAAGGCCATATTTTTGTTTAAATAAACTGGGATGACCAATGAGGATTTCAAATGAAATCCCACCGAGGTCCCATTCATAGGAACAGGTTTTTAAAATGTGCCTATACCCTGTGAGTTCTCAAATTCATAGTTTTTTTTATGTATTCAGGGAGGGAAAAGTAAACTGAAGAACAAAAAATAAGAGGCAAAATAATAACAGTGCATACTTCTCAGAGACACTAAATTGTAGATTTTTAATGCAGGGGATTTAAAGACCAACATACCGCTCCCAGATTCTCAGCTCATTCAGGTATTCTCAATATAAAAAGCAATACAAATTTTATCAGTAATACTTTATAATTAACATTCATTAGAAACATTTACAATAGCAGTGCAAAACTCAGCTCCTCAGCCCTGCCCCAACACATACTTGTAGCCTGAAGGACTTGATTAGCTAGATCAGGGTTGTTTATTTAGAGTTAATTTAATTAATTTAATAGAGTTAATTATTTAGAGAACCTCACTTGTGTCTGAAACAATTCTTCTGACTAACAGGCTTAATTTACAGTAAATCTTATTGATATGTCTGATTATCCCATGTGATTTAATCTACTGAGCTCTACTCATATTTCCTTGTGTCTAATGCAATACATTTTTTTTCTTCATTTTAAAAGTCTTTTACACATTGACCATACAATATAGCACAAAAGAATCCTAACTTTTCATTTTGGCCTGACAGATCGCCTGTGAGTAACCTGGCCTTGCTGATTGCACGTATGCAGATGAATGCAGACACTGTTGAGAAAGATGTACTGCGTGCAGAAGAGCTGCTGCTCATTGTAAGAAAACATTTTCTGTTTCATTATGAACATGTATATGTTAGTACTTAAAAATGGCAAACATAAAAGTGTTCCACCCCCTTCTATTTGCTCAGGATGCTGGCAATGAGAAAAATAATAAGAGATTACAATATCAGAAGGAAACAGCAGATCTTTTGGGCCGGGCTGAGGGGCTCCTAAAGGATCTATTCTTGGATATGGACAAAGCCAAGAAAATGAAACACCCTCAGGCAGGAGAAATAGAGAATGAGTGAGTGACACTAAAAGCATCCTTCACACCCTGTTCATGACATTAGCTTCAATCTTACAGAACATTTATATAGTTATATTGAAAACTAATAGTATTTGTGTTTTTCTATTTTTTCCACTAAATAGTGTTAGTCGCCTTCATGAACGTTGGCTGAAAGACTGTTCCCTTTACCGAGAGCTGTATGAGCCATTGAAAGAGGTGGAACTACAGCCAAGAATTAACTGGGCTCTGGTGCTTAGCCAAAAACAGGTAAGAAAACACGTGAGTATGCACACATAGAGAATGAGAGACAAAGAGAAACTAATCTAAGAACAAACTAATCATTTACTTTTGTACTTACAATCAAAAGTAATTGTCATATTAACGCACAATATTAAGACATTGTAAGAGGTACTGTAGATAATTCAAGTTAAATGACAGAATTGCTATCATCAGCAGATTCTCTTGTTTAATTTGGCACTTCTACTGGACCAAAACTATTGCAATAAAAGAGGGCGGTCCACTGACAGTTGACCCAATTGTAACCTAGGGGGTACTACACTAGCCTGACTACGTGAGACTTCCTACTTCCGCTAATTTAATTTCGCTCCTGTAGTGAGCCTGAGATAGCGGCCTATCTTTCAGTTTTCCACCAGCCTGAAAACAGCCGGCCAATCAACGAACAGAGGACGGGCTGAGAGCTGTGACGTAGACGTTAAGCGCCGAGTTTAGATTCTAGGTTAGAGAAATCGAAAACCGAAACAACCGCAGAAATGGGAAGGGAAACATGGGATGCAATGGGCTTTATGCCCAGCTGCACTACTTCCTGAACTTCAGCCAGCTTCTTGTTTCCTGTCTGCCATTATTGGCCAAATTGATTAATTCAGGTGTGTCTGATTATTGTTGCCATGACTACAGAGGTCAAGCACACCTGAATGAATCAATTTGGCCAATAATGGCAGACAAGAAACAAGGAGCTGGCTGAAGTTCAGGAAGTAGTGCAGCTGGGCATAAAGCCCATTCGCTCTGTTATGGAGAACATTCCGGGGTTTTTCAAACTGAAGCAAAAGTCGTTTACAGCCATGTTCACTCCAGTATTTCGCTCGCATCATCAGTGTTTACAGCTAGGATCGGCGCGTGCACTTCTGCCGCTCTAGGCAAAAAAAAAATGTTGCTGCCTCTCCATTTGCAACGTAAGTTACCAGCAAAAAGATGCAGCCGTTTTTATTTTTGTAAATCATTATAACAAGTTAAAATATTAACGCTTCAAGCTTAGGCATTTAGGCTACCCAATTTTTTTCAGGCTAATTGTAGTAATGACGGATCAGACCTGTTTGGCCATAACTATATGCATAACTATAAGGACATACACAACATAACTTACAACATCACAACATAACTCATAACTTACCCCCATTCAACGTCAGTTCTCCGTCTTTTACGGCCATGACAAGAAAGTCGGTCTCCTCGGCCGTGAACGCTCCTGGTGCGCTCTTATTATCATATTATTATTATCATAATAATCCACCATATTTCGTTTCGACATCCTGCAGCATTAGTCCCAGATATGTGATTCATGAACGATCTGTTCATTGTGTATGTCACATGACAAATGAACGTAAGACTCGGAAGGTAAAGTGATTGTTTATGTTCCCTGTGAATCATTTTTACTGCATAATGATTTCTTACTTCAGAACATGATCAACATTGCGTAGGTGGATGTGATCGGGGAATTTGGCTGTTATAACATTAAGCCACTTAAATAAAGGAAATGACTGGAATGACTCAGAGAATCAGTAAAATGAACTTCCTATTCATGACTCGCGAGAGCAGCGGACGGTCTCGCCCTCGCGGCGCTGCGGGGCGGCGGAAGCTAAATCATTGACTCGTGAGAGCAGGGGCTCGTCCTCGCGGCGCTGCGGTGTGGCCGCAACTCAGTAATTCATATAAATAACCTAGTTTGTGAATTTTTCATTCCCGGCTAGCACACATTTTGCAGCCCTTACAAAAGCGCCGCTCCCTGTTTACAGTGGAGTTAAGTTCGATCATAGATTTGAGTTTGATGCATAATGTCTCGATGTGGCCGTGTCGGCGCATAACATACGTCATAAATAAACTTATCTGATTGGCTTACGGGTAACCAATGGTTTTAAACTTCAGAGAAGCGCCCCCTTGCGAGAGAGAAAACACTTCTCTATTATGCTATTCCAGACTCTGTCTACGAAGCAAAGTGAAGTAGCAGAGTCTGGTATTACCAGGCTAGTACTACACTAGGTCACTTCATATGTCAATCCGATTGCTATATGATTGAGTTTGCACAATCGTGTCACGTATGCTCTCCAGCTGCCCATCTTCAACAGTCCAGTCTTCTAGTCAAAGATTACATTTCCCTATTGTTTATCACCTGCACTTCCTTGGCCATCACCCACACCTATTTCCCATTAGCACTCCAATCTGTACCAGGATGAGAGCGTACACCTCACAGTTACTCTTTGTCTGGTCCCAACTATGGACAACAGACAATTTACCCCCTCTATTTACTTTTTTTTTTATCTCCCTGTGATACTCCAGTGACCTTGATTCTCTAGCAATCTCCCATATGAGCTTGAGAGCTACACCATAAGTTACACTCTGAGGACCAACTTCTCGAGTGGGTTGGATGATCATTTTAGTTAACAGTTACCTTACAGTAGGCAAAGAGAATGAAAACACCATTGCCTCTCAGTCATAGCCTCCCATGCCTTCTCCATTCCTCCCGGTGTCTTCATCTCAGAGACATCATCTGCCTTGGAAGTCCTCTCTGGTCCTTCTCCATCCTTCCTCACACCCACCACTGAGCCAGAGCCAATGACTACAGCAGACCCCGAATCAAGACAACCCTTTCCCCACCTCATCACAGTCACAGAGCCACAGCAGACTCAGAACCTGAGCCTGAGTCGACAGCAGACTCAGAACCTGAGCCAGTGGCCACCATGAGTCAACAGCCCGCCAAGGACCTGCCACGGATGGAGAATGTCACCCAGTGCAAGAAAGCCCTACTCATGCCTGAGCCAGTCGTCGTGTCTGACCAGGTGTGAGAGTGGAATTTTAAGATGTGGAGATGGATTTCTCCATGCCAACCAGCGCAGTCAATATAATGGACGCACGGGTTCCCCCTTCTATTCCCAAGCCAAGTCTACTTCAACACTGCTGTTGCTGTTCCAAGGCTCCGAGCTGGTTTCGACTCAGGCTCAGGTTCTGAGTCTGCTGTGGTTCTGTGACTGTGATGAGTTAGGGAAAGGGTTGTCTTGATTCGGGGTCTGCTGCAGTCATTGGCTCTGGCTCAGTGGTGGGTGTGAGGAAGGATGGAGAAGGACCAGAGAGGACTTCCAAGGCAGATGATATCTCTGAGATGAACACATTGGTGTCTCACAGTGGATTCGAACCCGGGTCTCTTACACCAAAGGCATGTACAGTATCTTATCCACTGTGCCATCACCACCACCTACTTTCCTAATTGCTTTGAGTGATTAGGCTACAGTCAGTCTCTGTAGCAGAGGGGATTTACACCTGGTCTTTTCACAATTGCGATCTGATTAGTGGAAACACATGAAGTGGTGAATTGTCAAAAGTTTGATCTTCATATTAAATTCATACAAATGTTAAACTGATATCCTTGTTCAAAGTTCCACGGTAAGCTGTATAGATTTCAAACAATATTAATTCGGGTAGATAAATATGTGTAGAAGTTTAAACCTCATAGCTGAGGAAAAAGACACATGCCTTTGGTGTGAGAGACCCGGGTTCAAATCCACGGTGAGACACCAATGTGTCCCTGAGCAAGACACTTAACCCCTAGTTGCTCCAGAGGTGTGCGACCTCTGACATACATAGCAATTGTAAGTCGCTACAATTGTGGATAAAAAGTGGATAAAAGTGTCAGCTAAATGAATAAATGTAAATTAAAGCAAAGAATATGGAATATTACAGAAAGATGCAAGCAAAGAGGAGTATGGCCCCTCTATGGCTGACCTGAAGAAGCAGATTGCAGCTCATAACATCCTTCATAAGGAGATTGAGTCTTACAACAACCAGCTATGCCCTGGATCAGCCAGCTCTCAGGTGAGCAGTTTTCATCAACTGGACAATTTCTTTGTTACCAAGACATGCATTCCTCATTACCTCAAACCTTTGCTTTGGGGAAAAATAAAGGAACATTCCTGAAAAATATCATTAAGTACTCACCCTTGTTCCTTGCTTCTGTCTTCCACTGAAGGTTCATAAAACCAAAACATTGATGTTTCAAAAAGTTCATCGAGACATTTAAAAAATAATCAATGGTTAAATCCAATGGTTATGAATCCAATGGTTTTAAATGATCAAAAATGATCAAATTAGGTTTGGAACAACTGGGCGAGTAATTAATGACAGAATTTTCATTTTTGTGTAAACTAACACTTTAATCACAAAACGTAACATCCCTCATGTTGTTCCAGGAGGAATATGCTGCCATTAAGAAGCAATATGCTAACGTACTGGTAAGAAAACATTCACATTATGACTGATATTGAATAAACAGAAGATTTTTAAAATTGTAAGAGTTTGTGCCAGAAGGGGAATGGAAAAGTTCTCATTTAGCATTTTCAATGTTTCAGGATAACTCAAAATGGAGACGTCACTATCTCAACAGCCTGTACGACTACATGCAGGACGTTGAGAAGGAGGTGGCGTACATGAAAGAAGAGCAGAACAAGATCCTTAAACAGGACTGGAGTGATCAGATGGCTGACCATGCTGACGTTCGCAGACAGTATGAGGTAAGCTAGGATTTGAACTGGTTGGATGATTTGTACAATGGAATGAACGAAAGGAAAGATATTCCTGTAGACCAACATTTTTTCAAAAAGGAGGGCTTGGGGTGTATATCAGTGCACCTTGTGTTTTTGAATATTTCTTTTCCAGCCATCCTGGTGACTATGACACAGGGCAAAAGAGAATGCTCCTTCACATTACATAACATTTAAAAATACTGACAATATGTATAAAATATGATATATTACAGGTTAATTACAAAATATTTCTGTATATACAAAATATTCTTAAAAGAAAAAAGAATATATATATATATATATATATATATGAAGAGTTCAGATGCAAAAGCCTCTAAATGCCATTTGAAATTTTCTTCTAGAATGGTCATTTTAATCAAGCTTCTATATTTAAGTTCAGTAATTTCAATTAAATGGCAATTAATAGGTAATCTTCATTGCCATTTAAGTGAAATTACTGAACTTAAATATACAAGCTTGATAAAAATGATCATTTTAGAAGAAAATTCATATATATATATATATACACACACAATCCACAATCAATAATTAATCACTTTTTGAAACACTTTTTGCTTTTAATACAGCAGTCAGAATTTTTGAATAATGATCAAAAATGCTTCATCATGGGTATGGTGTTGTTTTGGTGATGAGCAGTCTTTTTTTGTGCCAAATGTACTTGTTAACAGTGGTGGTATTATGTCCCAGAAGTTACATTTTGTTTCATCAGAACATAAAACATTTTGCCACGTGGTTTTGCCAAAATTAATTAATCATTTAGTTTTTGACTATTGGCTTTTATGTGGGTCTGTCCACCCTACCCCATAGTCCAGGCATTTAAAGAATAGGCTACAGGATACTGTCATTACTACACGCATTGAAAAAAAATAGTGAAATTCCTATTGAAATAGGAAATAGTGTGCATTGACTTCGCTAGAACGTATTTCACACAATAGTATCCAGCTGCAGTGCCAAAAGTGACAGCAGTTTAACGACAACAGTCTCAGACCAGAAGTTAATGTGGAGTCTCACTAAGGTTAGTGGTTAGAGGTGAAGTAGACTTCTAGTCTGAGACTGCTGGCCTGGCACTTATGTCTACAAATACCACTGTACAAATGCAATGGGCACAAAAAAATTGGGCTTGTGACAGGGATTCAAAAAAGTCTGAGAACCACATATCTTTTTAATTACCGTCTAAAATTAGGACAGCAATGAGGATAAACAAGACTGATCATCCAGGCAAGAAGTAACTTGTGGTTTTGCTCTCCTGTTGGTTAATTGCAGAAGTGGCAGCACATCTTAAATCAAACATTGTATTAGACCTGTGACCTATTGTCTGTTGCAGATCTTTAAGAATAACAGTCTGCTGTCGCATGAAAGTGAGGTCAACAAATTGCAGGATGACGGAGACCGACTGATTGAGCTGAAACATCCTGCTGTCAGCACTATTAAGGTCAGAAAACACAAACAAGATTCCCAGCTTTATTATGTGATACTTTTGGCATTGTCAACTGCAGCAATATTTGGCATTCTTAGATTTGTTGTTTCAGGGGTGTCAAACTCAGCTGCTAGAGGGCTACTGTCCTGCAGAGTTTCGCTATTCAACACACCTGACCCAGTTAATAAAGGTCTTTAGGAGTGCTAGAAACAAACCACTTGAAGGCAAGTCGGCAAGGTTAGCAAAAAAAAAGAGGAATGCCTGCTAATCCTGTGGTACACAGGGAAGGAGACCAGGGTCTATTTGTTTTGAATGGATGTCAATGGAAGAGAGGCTTCACTACGCTGAATAAACTGCTTTTGTGGGAAAACAGCTCATCATTTAATGAATTGACAGGCCATTGGCTAATCTTTAACATGTTTGCTCTTAAACATTCATTTTGGATTTATCTATTTTTAGAGTTTACACTGAAAAAAATCTGGGTAACACTTTATTTTACGACCCGCAAACAACTGTGTAAGTACACTGAAATTACGGTGTACATTTCTGTAATTATAGTGTAACAAGCACCACTTTAATTTACAGCCCGCAGGAGTTACACTTACCCTGTAAGTACACAGAACAAGGGGGTAACAAGCACCACTTTAATTTACAGCCTGCAGGAGTTACACTTACCCTGTAACTACGCAGAACAAGGGGGTAACAAAGCTACTTACTATGTAGCAATACGAAACAACACTATTTGCACTGTAATTGCAGAGAAAGGTAGGCCTACTGTTATATAAAAAAAAATCGTTTTAATTACGCAGTATATTTGCCCTGACATTTAAGTGTTATTGCAATCCAATGGTATAAGGTAAGTACTAATTACCACATGGTACGGTCTAAATTAAAATCATAGCACAAACAAATTATTTTTACTTAACATTAAGTAATCTAGTAAGAAAAGCCAATAAATTTAATTTTTATCATAATATATATATATATATATATATATATATATATATATATATATATATATAACCCACAGATCTCAAAATTACCCTGTAACATTGCACAAGAACATATTTTTCCAGAAATGTGATACATTTTATAAACAACAGACGTACAATTTTTGCCTGGAATATATTAACAGAATAGGTACCTGTTATTTTTTTAACTAATTAAATAATTTGCTTGTATACCTGATTGTTACCCCTTTATTACCCCAAACTTAACATATTGTTCCCTATACTTACACGGAAGTACACTATAATTACAGAAACGTACACCGTAATTTCAGTGTACTTACAAAGTTATTTGCAGGGTGTATATCTGTTTTTTACCTTTTTATTACCCCAAACTTAACATATTGTTCCCTTGTACTTACACGGAAGTACATTATAATTACAGAAACGTACACTGTAATTTTAGTGTACTTACACAGTTGTTTGCGGGTCGTAAAATAAAGTGTTACCAAAATCTGTTTTATAAAAGAATTCACAGATATCCAGACAGACACAACTCTGAGCGAAATTCAATGACATCGAGGCTGAAATGGGATTGGTTGTCAAGGCACATGGGATCCAAGTTAGCCGTTACGCTTTCTATAATGGTAGAGCCACGGACCCTTGTATCTCACGATAACAAGACCATCTCTGCTAGAAACATCCAGGCAGGTGTGTTGGAGCTAAACTCTGCAGGACAATGGCCTTCCAGGAGCTGAGTTTGAAATTTGTGTTTTACACTGCTGACAACGTGTGGTATTGTAAACAAAAGTTGTCTTATTTAATTCGTTTTACTTATTTAATTAACTTGGTTAATTAAATGATGTGCTCAATAATTATATATTGCATTCAATATGAAACAACATTAACATAAGCAAAGCTGAGCTCTGATGTGCTGTTTGTGTGCCCAGGCCCAAAGAGACACTGTGAGGAATGAATGGCAGAAGTTTCTGAATCTTTGCATCTGTCAGGAAACACATCTGGAAAATTTAGAGGAGTACAAAATGGTGGGTAGGGCAGGCTGATGGATCAATCATTTGCATTAAGCGCATTTTTGTTATTAACAGTTTGTGCATGAGTAAAGCCAAAACAAATTTGTGTTTTTCTCAACAGTACCAACTGGATGCAGATACCATGTCTGAGTCTTTGTCTAAACTCGGCTCCACTGTTGATGCCAAATCACTCAATGGCAAAACCAACACTGAAATTCAGATGCAGCTTGAGGTCAAATCACATTTTAAACTACAGTAGTCAACATTTGAAGTGGATCAAAAAAGTTAATGAGAGCTGATTTGATCCACTTCAAATGTTGACTACTCTATATTTTAAAGTCCCCATGAAATCAAAATTGAACCTATTTACTTGGTTAGTGCATATTACTAGTCTTGTGGTGAACAATTAATCCGTGCAAGTAAATATATGGTAACACTTTAAAATAATGGTGTCACGAAATGCAGAAATGAACCCAAGCGCAGACAGTCATAAATAAACATATAACTTTAATTAACAGATAGAAAACAAAAACCCACGAGGGGGCAAACGAACATAGACAATACTAGACCAATAAACTTGAAAAAGACAACAAGGTACAAACTTAGATCAAGACAGCTCACAGAACAGAATGACCTTATACGACAACGAACCAACACTGAATAATCAACACAAGGACCTTAAATAAGGAACAAACATACAGGGGTAACAAGGCAGGCAGGTGAGGGAAATTAAACAATAACGAGATAACAAGATGGGCGGGGTCAGACAATTGACAGGAGCGCACCAGGCACAAAGAACAACATGACAGCCATGTGCTCACAATAGACCAGACTAAACAAAGACACATGACAAACCACAGGCCATAAGATAACACACACACACACAACATGACAAATCCTGACATTACCCCCCCTTTAAGAAGCGGCTACCAGACGCTTCACAAGAGACATAACAGACTGTAACTCAGACACAAACCAACAAAACATAACTACTAGCAACAATGGCAAACAAGAAAACATAATAACAGGATTAGGATGACTTAACAAAAATAACACACAAGGGAGGGGGGAGTGGGAACAAAAGAGTTCATAGGTGGGGGTCCAGAGTGGATAGGTGAAAAAACAGTCCTAGATTCACTGGACATAGGAGAGGGTTGAGGGCAAGGAAACCGAACAGGTCTAGGTGGAGATACAAGGGGTACAGTCTTGGAAGCAATAGACTGGGGCAATACAGTCACAGGGGTAACCAGGGGACCCACAGGAAACAAACCAGACGACTGTGACCCTGAGACAAACAGTGAAGAAGATGGTTCTGAAGACGGGACCGGACTGGCCGCAGCGGGCTGGAGAGTGGATGCAGATCCCGAAAGAAGCTGAGATGGAGGACATGAAGCTTTCCTCCTTCTACTTGGCGGTGGAACAACCCCCTCGGACGACCATGACGGCGATGTACTCTCAGGACCGGACAATGGCTCGGGAACAGATACTGGCTCAGGAACAGACACCGGCTCGGAAACAGGCACAGGTGCTGGCGCTGCCTCCGGCTCTGGAACAGGCTCAGGCTCCGCCTCGGGCTCTGGAACAGGCACTGGGTTCAGCTCCGAAACACCGGACACCGGCCTCTCCAATATCCGTGTCAGACGCTCCAGATAGTCCCAGCTCAGGAAGGCAGACGGAATGTGAACAATCTCTGACTGGGGAGAAGGGACGAGAACAGTCTCTGACTGGGCGGACGGGACGCGGACAGTCTCTGACTGGGCCGACGGGACGTGAACAGTCTCTCGCTGAGCAAGGGTGACGTGAACAGTCTCTCGCTGGGCGGGCGTGACGTGAACAGTCTCTCGCTGGGCGGGCGTGACGTGAACAGTCTCTCGCTGGGCGGATGGGACGTGAACCATCTCTCGCTGGACAACCGGGACGTGAACAGGCTCTCGCTGGGCAGACTCAGTAGATGAGGTTTCTACTGCAGATTCCCCTGACACCCGTCTGCCTCGCTTTCTGCGACGGCGACCAGCTACTGCAGGTGCCTTGGGAATTGAGGCGAAGAGAGCCTGGTCCCCAAGTGTTGCAACAGCTAGAACAAGACCCTCCGAAACCCCTGGCAATGATGGAGCATTCATAGTCCTTGTAGGATCCTGCCGCTCTCTCCGACACACATAGTTCACCACTTCATTGAACGGGCGTCGAATCAACTCTTCCCGTTCACACATCGGAGGTGGTGCATTGAGACCCGCAATGAAACAAGAGTTTACAAGGATTTCGGGCATAAATCTCCTCCTCCCCTCAACATCCTGGGCATATTTCTCCAGGGACTCCTCTCCCTGGGAAGGAAACGGAGTCCTACCCTCCTTCAGATCAGAGGTTAACGTCCGCCACCATTCCTCATGGTCCTCTGATTGCTCTCTAGCCAGAAAAGACATATTGTCTGCTGGGTTCAAAGTGGTTGGTTCGTTCTGTCACGAAATGCAGAAATGAACCCAAGCGCAGACAGTCATAAATAAACATATAACTTTAATTAACAGATAGAAAACAAAAACCCACGAGGGGGCAAACGAACATAGACAATACTAGACCAATAAACTTGAAAAAGACAACAGGGTACAAACTTAGATCACGACAGCTCACAGAACAGAATGACCTTATACGACAACGAACCAACACTGAATAACCAACACAAGGACCTTAAATAAGGAACAAACATACAGGGATAACAAGGCAGGCAGGTGAGGGAAATTAAACAATAACGAGATAACAAGATGGGCGGGGTCAGACAATTGACAGGAGCGCACCAGGCACAAAGAACAACATGACAGCCATGTGCTCACAATAGACCAGACTAAACAAAGACACATGACAAACCACAGGCCATAAGATAACACACACACAACATGACAAATCCTGACAAATGGTCAGTAGTTAACAAGTAGCTATGCAGGAAGTAATAGGTAGTACTGCATTAACACCGAAGTTAATACTAATAACTAATATAGAAGCAATATTAACTAATCATTAAGTAATAGGTAATTTAGTACAAAGGTAGTTCCTTGGTAGGTATTTGATTGTTACTAAAGAAATATATCCTCATTGAGAACTACTTGTGAACTAAGAAATAATAACAAATTAATTACTAATCACAAAAGTAACATGTTTTTCGTTAACATGTTTTACACTTTCTAATCCAAGCGTTACCTTGTCATCCCGCAATGTTTACACAAGGTAACGCTTGTAGTTAGTTAGGAGTTAACATGTTTTTCACTTTAAAATAATGGGCCAAATCACTAGTAGTTCCTGCGGGATGACAAGGTAACGCTTAAGTAGTTATTGTGGAGTTAACATGTTTTTCACAAATGATACAAGTAATTTAATTTTATATTTGACACATACTGTAGTAATTAATTGGTTATTATTTCTTAGTTCACAAGTAGTTCTCAATGAGGATATATTTCTTTAGTAACAATCAAATACCTACCAAGGAACTACCTTTGTACTAAATTACCTATTACTTAATGATTAGTTAATATTGCTTCCATATTAGTTAATAGTATTAACTTCGGTGTTAATGCAGTACTACCTATTACTTCCTGCATAGCTACTTGTTAATTACTGACCATTATTTTAAAGTGTTAACAAATATATATATATAAACAATGTTTTACCTTGGTAATCTTTAATCAAAATCTGAAAAGTTACTTCCGGTCTGGAATGGTGTCTTTTTCTGATGATGTAGGTTTGACGGCTTGGGTTGGGAAACGCTTAACCACTCCCCTCAAACCGTTAGTCTGCTATGAGCGAAAGATGGAGAGGAGGAGCGCTAAAGTAAAACCCTGCCTCTGTTCAATATTCCGTTTCACTTGGAAATACGTCACAGCAATGGTGAAAAGTCGTTTGCAACTTCCGGTTCACGGGGACTTTAAATAATTAGAAATTAAATATCATAAAACGGTTTTTCATACAGTGCTAATGCAAGTTGTTTTGCAGTTCCAGCACTGTATATAAAAAAAACAATACAGCTCTGAATGTGATAATATGTTGTATTCTGTGTGTCTGCAGGCTGAGGAAAGGCCCCTTCAGCGCAACGAGCAGCTTTTGGCTGACCTGAGAAAGCGAAGCACTGCCATCATACCACTAAAACTTCGCCACACTCCTCCAAGCAAAACTACCACGGTTGAGTCTCTTTGTGACTGGAAAACTCCCAAGGTTAGAATCTCTAAAAAAAAAATACAAGAAGGTGTTTAAAATCTCATGTAATATGAAAAGCTATGGTCACTAATGTGCTATTAAAACCTGTTTAATCTCACAGGTCACAATTGTGATTGCATCTTTTTTCTTATTTTTGGAAGCTCTAAAAATGTTGATTTTGTCTTTGGGAAAGCTTTTAAATGAAAAATAGATTGTATTGATTAAAATCTATTAATGTCATGTGACTAGTGTGAAAGATCAGTTAACTTCCTGCTTGCACATCCTACAAAAAGTATTATGTAAAACAGAGGTTTTGGATGTTAATCCTACACTGAATTTATGCCACACCTGTGAAATGGATGCATTATCTCGGCAAAGTAGAAGTGCTCACTAACACAGATTTAGACAGATTTGTGTACAATATTTGAGAGAAATAGGCCTTTGTGTACATAGAAAAAGTCTTAGATCTTTGGGTTCAGCTCATGAAAAATGGGGGCAAAAACAAAAGTGAAGCATTTATAATTTTGTTCAGTGTAGTTATCAGTATCCCAGAAACAATGTGTTAACTTGAGTTTTTCATTCATCTATTTATTTGTTAATCATGGGATTCTTCTCAGGCTTCATTGGACAGAGGAGAGCTGTTTAATCTGAAGTCCAACACAGACAATGACAACTGGGAGGTTCAGTCCAATGATGGCACACGCAAAACATTTCCTGGAGTTTGCTTCATGATTCTTCCACCGGATCCTGAGGCCATCAACAGAGTCGACCTGTAAGAGTAAAAACTACTTTTCATACTCCAAAGACATTGTAAAATGCTTGTTGTTAACCCTTGATGTATGCATATGTAAAAATAATAATGAGTAAAGCCTTTAGAGATCAAGAATAACTAATAATTTGTGTTTGTATGAGAAGGCTGGGCAAAGAGTTGGAAGATCTAAAGAAAAGGCGAGCTGCTTTGAGAACTTCGCTGAACAGTCGTCCATCAAAGACTCCTGTTTCACAGTCTCCAGGTAATGTTTCCTTCAGCCTGATGTTTATTTGTTTCACTTTTGGTGTGAATGGGCCATTTGTCAATGATTTTTTTTTTTTACCTTTTTTGTGTCATGTTTAGTGTGAAAGTGCCTTCCTTTACACCAGGCACTTATGTAGGGGATGGGCCAGAGTTGGTCCTTAAGTCCATACTGGGGTGGGTTTCCTGTACAATGATGTAGGCTACTAGCTAGCCATGACGTTCCCGAAACCATGAAACTTGTTGTTAATGATATCATTAACAACATGCAAGTGGTGGAATAGCAACTTAAAAAGATTCAGGTGGTGGAATAGCAACACATGCAAGAAAACATGCAGGTGGTGGAATAGCAACTTAAATTCAAAATAAAGTATAAATAATCTGATATAAATTTGATTTCAACCTAATTTTTTGCTGTAAATAATGAGCATGGCATCTGATGACTACTATTTTGTTCTCTGTTTTTTTTTGTTGTTGCTTTGTTCAATTGTGTGCACCTCTTTGAGCATACTCGGGGATCTAGATCACACACACATGCACACTCTTCAAAAATAGCACTTTCATCCTCTTGACAAACTAAAAGAGTAGAATGTAATGACTTTTTTTTTCAAATAACGAGTAAAGTAATGCATTACTTTTAAATTTTACAACAAAATATCTGAGTTACTTTTTCAAATAAGTAATGCGAGTTATTTCGTTTACCCATGTATTGGACTGACACCTCTCCTGTACTCGTATTGAGAGCATCGGGAGTAAGTGCAGAGGCGTTGTGTGCAACCCGGTCTCATCCCAAATCGTCATATAACTGACGTTTTGGGACGTCTTTTGACCATACGTCAATATTCGCCTTTTTAGGGCCCCCTTAAACGTCGGTACATGAGGTTATGGGATCCTAACTCTACCCCATACCTAAACTTAACCCTAAACCTAACCCGTCACCTAACTGACGTTAAAGGTAAAGCGTCAGTTGTATGACGGCCCGGGATCGCCATCTACCGACGTTTAAGGGGGCCCTAAAAAGGCGGATATTGACGTATGGTCAAAATACGTCCCAAAACGTCAGTTATATGACGATTTGGGATGAGACTGTGTTATTGTGTGCACTGTGTGTAAACATGATGTGTTTGTAGTTGTAGACTAAATGTGAGCTGGTATTTACTCATCTCACTTGCACAAAAACACATTTAGTATTCCTCAAAATGAATATGAAATACAAACTCAGAAAATTACGTAAACCTACACTGTAAAGAAATTGTAAAATAGCTTGATTCAAAATGATAAGCTTGTAATAATGTTTATAATTCCAGTGGTACTGGTGGATTTCCACGGGAAATTTGAGCATGTCTTTGCGTTATTACGTCACATCTGTACACATAAAGACGTAGTCTCGGCTAGTCTAAGCTATATGGATGTGAGGATGTTGGAGGTGGAGATTTATAGCCTTTTCTCACAGCACTTGATTTAATTAAACTTATTAATTTGATGGTTGATCCAGAAAGGTTTAAACTACAATCACCAGTACCAACTAGAGATTCACCCGTTGTAAAATGCAAAAAAAAAAAAAAAAGAAAGAAAAGAAATTGCAACCGAACCCATGCGAAAACAAGGATATCAGGGCTTTAAATGTTGTCACGCAATGCTGATGTTGTTAACATTAACAATTTAAGAACAAAGTATAATTTGCACGGTTTGATGTAATAAATTATTAAATTATTATTAGATTTAATCAGCGTGATTTACTGCAATGTTTTTTCTCCCTTAGTTGGTGACAAAAACAAAAGTGGATGTTACTTGTTCAGTTGACATTTTAGGGTGAAAATTCTTATGTTGGTCAACTTGGTCATACTTCCAAAAAGTGGAATGTTAGTATCCACACCGTGTGGTAATTGACAGCTGCACATTCTCCATAAAACATTGGATTCATCTGCGCTATGAGGTGCCGAGGTACAACTCATGATAATTCCGCGAATAACTGCAATTGCAGATTTCGAACAGAGTGGCGACAGAGGAAAAACTGTGGACTGCAGCTTTAATATGAAACTGAAAACACAATGTGTAATAATCAAAAACTTTAACTCAAATCTTTGCAGTTCATTGTTAGCTATAGCAATAGCATACATGCATGTGCTAACCCAGCAAACACAGAACGTTCCCCTAACGTTCCCGAATGGTCCCATGAGGTTTTTTTTTTTTTGGGAACCAAACAAGAACGTTATAGGAATGTTCCATGTAGGTTATTTGTAGGTTCCGTTTTTATACGTAAGGAGAATATTCTGGGAACGTTCCCTTAACTTCAAGGGAAAGTTCTAGCAACGTTCTGGGAACCAAAAACTAACGTTCCCAGAACCTAAATTTGTTTGCTGGGAATGTACTCAACAAAATGTGTATCACTGCATCAGCAGCAACAGTTACTGCCTTTAAATGAATCGACATGCAGTATTACATCAGTATTTCTCTGCTCATCCTCGAACGAAGCACAAGCTCTACTCTCCAGCACAATGGTGACCCATAAAACTAATTAATTAAAGATCTCTCCATCTTGTGTAAAAGCACATAAAAACACTTTAGCTTACTCTCCTTATCAGTTATTGACTTTACTTACCTTTTTTTCTATTAACTCAATATTTCAGTGAAATTATCTTGTTTCGTATAGTAAATCTGACTGTTGAGTCTGTTTTTTTCCTTGATTTTACGGTAGTCTACTCTACTGGCAGCACAGTTGTCAGTAAATTGTCAGTTGTCAGTAATTTACAGTTGATTGCTGTTAAATTACGTTTCACTGTTTTTATCTTACACTTTTAACCATTTTAACCCCACAGCAAAATTGAAATGAACACTTAAATGTGTCCACACTACAAAGTGTTAAATAAACACTGAAGCATAGCCTTAGATGAAATTAAATGAAGACAAAAGACATTCAATCTCTGAAGATCTCAGCAGAGGATGATTAAACAACTCCACAAACAACATTTCCAGCTTCACTCATTAACAAGTTTAGCTGTCATACAACATAGGCTATCATACATCTAAAGAAGCTCTTGTTGAGAATTAAAAGAGGTTTAGATGTTGATGTTTTATTTTAAAACACTGTTTTAATACACCTTAATTTTATATTACCACTACTAGCAAAAGATAAAGCAGTGCTGCGCAAACAGTTTTACATTTTTTTTAAATAATTTAAAAAACAGGGTTGAACTACAGTATAATTTAGATAGACAGAAACATCAATAATGAGCATATCAATCTCAGCAAGGGTGATAATAAACCCTCAAAAAAGATAAACATATTCACTCTAAACATCACAAAACAAGCTACTAAAAAGTAAACACAAAACAACAGCAAAAATAAAAGAAAATATTAAGAATTAAAAAAAATAACCTGACAATTCAACTGCATTATTTATTCATGCCGCAATGCATGCTGGGTGTCATAGACGTTTTTATACTATGCTTGTACCCAGTATGCATTGTAGTATGAAACATTTCGAGTCATCATTGTTGAGATTTATATGCTGATTCTTGATGTCTATGTGTCTAGATGATATCAAAATTCTAAATGTTTTGAGCACAAACTGTTTTCAAAGTGCTTCATACTTTCTGGTTGTCACATCACAGATGGATCTCATTCTGTAGTCACAGGGATACCATAATTAAAAATATAAAACATCACCCATATAATTGCACATTAGACTATACTGTAAATGAGATCAGTGAATCAACCAACTAGATGATGATTGTGACCATCAATAAATAGCTAACATAATCTGATCATGTTTTCTTTCAGCTAATTTGCCATACCAAATGTATATTAAAGACACAGTTACAGCAGCCAAATAAAAAAAAGCAATGTTCAAAAGTCAAGGGCCTAAAGCAAACACTGATCACCATAATAATAAAAAAAACCATCTAAACCTCTGTTACTTTTTAATGAGAACCTTTGTGGATGTATGACAGAAATGAAGTCAAACTAGTAATGCTGTTTATGGAGTTGTTTCATGATCCTGCTGCAATCTTGAAAGGTTCAATATCTTAATTTCACTAAATTGATTTCATTTTTTTTCTGTTATTGTTGTTTCTCTTTCCTTCAGTGATTATGCTTGTTGACAACAGGTGTTCATCAGTGTCTGAATTCATTAATTTGTTTTTGTTCATTGTCAAGTAGACTATATTAGTGAATTTAGAGAATAGTGAATGAGGGTTATAGGGTGTGATTTGGGACACAGCCCCTTGTCGACTTTGAGTGCTGATAATTCACAGTATATTCCTGTTGGCTAACAGAGAAACCTAAAATTCTCTGGAAAGCAGCATTTGTTCAAATTTAAATCTTCAAACCGTTCTATTTCATCAGAAACTATCTTAAAACAGGGCTTTAAGAGTAAAAAAAAAGTGCTGAACTAACCCCTTAATTCAAAAAAGTGTTAACTGTCAAAATTTGGTCCTATTTTTATTTTTTTTTTACATTTTTTTTTACGGTGTACAATAATTGTTAAATCACACAAATATACTTTATACTGAATATTTAATCTCACTTTATTAACCAATGACTTCGCTTTTTTACCTAGCATACTAAGTAAAAAGATAAGCAAAAATCACATTTAATATTTTTGGTTTTATTGCTTTAAGATTGTGGAACTTTCTTCTGCGGTGTCCTATTCTTCTGCAATCCAGCAGAAGACTTATTCATTTCAGTTTTGGTATGAAATAGACATTTGCCAAAAATAGAACTTGTGATTATTTGTTATTAAAAATAAAACAAGCAAACCCAGCCCAGGTGAAAAAAAAAGTAACTTTACGGATTACTTTCTATTAAAAGTAACTAAGTAAAGCAATTAATTACTTAGGTAGGCCTATTACTTAACCCAATATTGTAATGCATTACTTTTAAAAGTACGTTTCCCCAACGCTGGGCATGACATGTAAAGATTGTACTACTGCATGTTATTTTGCTCAAAAGCTTGATATACTTAAGTCACACTAACAATTATGCTTTTAACCACATGTCGAGAGCTGTAGTTTCAAAGACACAACTTTGCTAATGTGTGTTGGAATTATGGTTGTAGCAAACAGAATAATTAAACTATAGGAAACAATTGAAAGAAATAATGCTTTTGAAAAAAGCACCCCAGTTCAGCCTATTCAATCATAGTGGACAATTTTGTAAAATATGAAATACAATTGAGAAGCTATTTTTAAATTTGCTCACCTAAAAAGCAACTTAAACTGAATGCTGGTGTGATGCTGGGATATAGGCTGAGTTCAGTGCAAATCACATATTAATCAATAAACTATTAAAAGTGTGTGTTCTTGTTGGGGTCAAACCCCCTATACATAAAGTTTGGTTATTTTTAAAACGCACAGTAGGCAATTAGAAAGGGTGATCATGTATGTGGTGCTCATGAAACAACTAGGAAGCACGTTTGACATACACTCACATAAAGCATTGTTGGCCCATATTGATAGGAATAGCATCTTGCAGTTAATGGAGATTTGTGGGATGCACATCCAGGGTACAAAGCTCCCGTTCCACCACATCCCAAAGATGCTCTATTGGGTTGAGGTCTGGTGACTGTGGGGGCCATTTTAGTACAGTAAACTCATTGTCATGTTCAAGAAATCAATTTGAAATGATTCAAGCTTTGTGCTCTTGTGCGTGAAAATTTCAGTAACTGAGCAGATTGTGAAATACTCAGACCAACCCGTCTGACACCAACAACCATGCCATGCTCAAAATTGCTTAAATCACCTTTCTTTCCCATTCTGACATTCACTTCTTGACCAGGACCACACCCCTAAATGCATTGTCATGCAAATGCCATGTGAATAGGTGGATTAGATATTTGCATTAATGATAAATTAAACATGTGTTCCTAAAAATCCTTTAGGTGAGTGTATGTACTGAACTTACCTCTGAGATAATAAATCAGTCATATTTGTTGTTGTAGTTCCTGCACCAAGAGCCGAGGAGAACTCCAAAGCAGTTGAGCTGGCTAGCCGTCTAAACCAAATAGATAAAGATCTAGCTCAAGCTGAGCTGGACACTCTGAGCAGTCTAAGAGCCCCACTGAACCACACTGACCCTGCCACGGACCTCGCTAAACGTCTGAAGGAGCAAGAGGTGAGAAATACTTTTGACATCTAGTTAGAAATAAGCTTCCTTGCTTAGAGATAAACTGCCTGGGTTTGTTCTGTCAAATAAGACAAAGTGCCAGAATGAACTATTAAACCAGGTTATTGAATGTTGATAACTGGATGCAAGATAACCGATAACTGATTCAACAACCTTAAGTAAAGGTTTTTCTTTTCTAAATAGAGAACAACTACAACTCTCCAGCAGCTGGAAAAACAGAGGGCTGCAGTCCAAAAGGACCTGGAGCCTTTACTTTCGAAGGATTCTAATGGGCCAACCTCTTGTACTTTACCCCAAAAACTCAGTGATGCCAAAATCAAACAAGACAGTCTAGCTGCTCTCATTGATCTCTACAAAAAGAAGTATGTACAATTACAAGTCAATTTATTTATGAAATTGATGAAAGAATTTGAGATGTTGCAAATCTATTGCCTCTTTTTAACACTAGGGCAAATGCTTCTATGGTTTTGGAGAGACAGCTTACAAAGATGGACAGCACTGTCTCAGGATTTGAGAAACAGCTCACTGATGATGGTGCCATCCCAGACAAACCTAGTGCCATTCAGACCAGTACCCAGGAGATTCAAGTAAAGACATTATCCAATCTTAGTTTAGTAGAATGTAATTATGTCGCCACTTCTAATGTGTAAATACCCAGAGTTCTGACATACGTCTGACAACGTATTTCTAGATTATCTATCTAAATGTTTTTACTTATGGTAAAAATGTACCTTTTTAAATTTGCGACCTGTGTATTTTTCCAACAAACCATGGTATTTGTTTTTTAAAAATTCATTTAAAGTCTTATACATAATAAATATATTGTCATTCATCCAGGGTTTGAGAAAAGATGTTGCTGGTGCTCAAAGTGAGATGCAAAAACTTAACGAGGACCTAGAGGCACTTAAGAAGCTATGCAGTTCACTTCAGCAGGGTTACCAGGAGTATTGTCCTGATATACGCAGACATGAAGCAGAAGTGAAGAATCTTCAAAGCCGATATGCTAATGTGAGCAACCAGCTAAATGAAAGGTGAGTTCTGATTAAACTAAAAAATAGTTTTAGATTAATGTCTTTCAGATTACATTTTTAGTATGATCAGTAATTGGATACAGTGTTGAATTGGATACAGTAATTGGATTAAAGAATTAAAGGAGGAAATTGCCATAAATACCAATACAGAGGAGCACCATCAAGAACAGATATTTATCTCTGAATTTAACTGATTAAATTAAATTTTTTTTTAGATTAATTTTTTTCAGATTACATTTTTAAGACATTAATCCAAAGAATTTTTTTTTGTTTAATCAGTTAAATTAGTTTAATGTGGTGCTGCTTAGATATATCTTATATTTTCTCTGGTCTTTTTTTTTTTTTTTTGCAATGAGCTGAACAATAAATGTTTTTACTTAAAACATGTTTTTATATTTCAAAATAAATATGGAAATAATATGGAATATGGAGCTCAAATGGAAAAAAGATAAACTGCAAGTGTCATTTCAAATGCTAAGGGACTGTTGGCGAGCCTGGTTAAAGGAGCATTTCACCCATTTCAACATTAATCTTTATTGAAAGTGGAGAGAGAAACAGGCCTGATTTTATGATGTGTTTTGTTTCTTTTGTGTGTAACGTTACAGCAGTCGTCAATGAGGGGCTGCTGGCTCATACTTTCGTTTTGTATTTGTTCATTTTACTATTAAAATGTTTAAATGTTTGCCAGTTCCTGCCTCCTTCCCACAACAAACCCTGTTAACGTTACATTGGCAAACTCATTAGTGAATTACTTCTCGTTTGTATTTATTTCTATATGGTGAATTACTGCATGATACCTGGATGTTCAATCAGGCAAAACTAGGACGGTTCACATCACAACACAAACGTCTATGTGCTCGTCTGATTCAGAGATTTCGTTCAGGAGAAATTGCCATCGTTGAAATTGTCTGCAGCAGACGGACTCTATCTGTGTTCGTAGCACACAGCGAGAGCACCGGTACCAGCAGTCCACCCAGCTCGAGCCAGCGGGCTCCTCGACCGCGACAGGCAGCCTGTTCCTCCATCAGCCTCAGATGCTCTTCACTATATTGTGGCTCGCAAAGATAGCCACGAACATCGGATTCGAGCAGCAGAATTTCAAAGACGAATTTATGAATAACCACTTATGAATATTTTTAATAAAAAAGGAAAAATGAAATAAAAGCAGATCATCATTCCTTCCGCGCTCTGTTGTGGTGGTGCTGTGTCACGTGACAAGCAATGACGCGTCACCATGGAAACATTAAAGTGGCAAGTTCTAAATAATCGCCTTGAAAAAATCACGCTGGGCGGTCAGTTAGAATATTTTAAACTTACGTGTGAAAGGGTTAAAAAAAACGCCCACAAAACAGCCATTAAAAGACGTTTAGCTCGCGAGATGAGAAAAGTGGCATCGGTTAGGCCTATTATAGGTATCAGACAGAAAATTTGATGCCAGCGATAGCATTTCCAAAGTACTGAAGCAAGATAGGATTCCTAAAGTTATTTAGTATTTGCTTCAGTAATACCAATTGGGGAAAATCCTATCTTAGACTTCCTGTAATACGGCCCCTGATAAGCTATCCATCTGAGGGGAATAACGTTAATTTTAACATCGTGTTTCAATCGCCAAACCAGATGAATAAGTTAGGCCACTTCGTCTACATTCTTCACGAGAAACGGATTATGACTCACAAAATGAATTAGCTATAGGCGAAGTAGTAAGTTCCCACGTATTTTATATATACAGTACATGTTCTGCATTGATACCACAGTGAGTACCGGGCTAAGTAAGTTAGAAAAGGGGTTTGCTGAAGAGTCTTCACCGACCTGAGCTAATGATGAGGGAACGGCGCAAGTAAGTTAGACAACTCTTCTTGCCTCATGTTAACTCGCACTCTTGCGGTTGACTGTGCTAGCTCCTCCCCCTCCTGCTGCATATTCAAAAGAGAGGAAGAAACGGAGCAGCCCATAGGCTACTGACAGCAAAGTTTTTAAGCTCTATTTTTAAAGGCTGTATTCAGTATGCAAACCCAAAGCTCAATGAAATAAAGCAACTTATGATTTCGGGCATTTACATAGGGTATTGTCCAGTTTCAGATTTGCTCAGTGACAGTCATTACATTCGGGGCTTGACTCAAAACATACGGGGCTGAAGCCCCGGAAAAATCGGCTGGTGCCGCCCCTGGTGGAAAGGCGGCTTCTGAAGCACCACTGAAGTTCGCCTTCACACTGGCAGTTGAAATCAGCTCCGTAAAACGCAATACGCCCCCAACGGATGTCGTACTACACAGTGAAAAGCGTCGGAAGCGTAGAACGAAAATGGCGGAGAGATTAGAAAGGTTGATTCTGTCAGTTCTGTGATCTCGCTGATGAGGCTTATAGAGATATTAATATGAAGGCTGCTGCGTGAGAAAATTGCGCAGGTCATTAATATGTCAGATCGGCTAAAAAAATGTGCTATAGTAGTGGTATAATGTCAATAGTTCAATGTCTGCCTACAATTCAATTGTATTAACTGCCCTAATAATGTTAGAAAGTCATGAAAATAAAAAAATGACACTACAACTTATCGTTATAAAATCATTATTTATCTTATTAAAAGTTAAGAATTCAGGTTTGTTTATCAGTACCATAGCAACGCTCAACTTCCGCTGGAATTGTCGGATAGGAACCGTCTGTAGATTTTCACAAGAGTTAAATTTTTTGAACGCATCCGGATGACCAACATGTTTTCTTCGCACCGCACACGGTCGGACCCGTTTCGGACCCATTCGCATGCGGTCTGCGAATCTCCATAGGAAATTAATGACTTCCGGTCGTTTCGGAGCTGATTTCAACTGCCAGTGTTGTCAACTCCGCCTCCGTTTCACTCGTAAGCTGATATCAGTATTCAAGCATTCTCTATGATAAAAAATGTTTGTGAAAAAAATATTTTAATGACATGGTTTTGGCGGTTATAGAGTTCTAATATACAGTATATATATTCTAATATAGAGTTCAACTATAACCGTCACACCCATAGATATCATATACATAGTTCCCACATGACGTCACAACATACGGGCATTTGCTGACCCGGTGCCATTGCTGAGGGCAGAACATTAGAAGAAGCAATACAAGTTAAAGGAAGTGAAATGAGTTTCGTGCTAAAATGTGAAAATGGTCATCTCCTGCTGGGTCAATGGATGTGTTTACATCGTGCCGGAGGTTCAATTAAATTGGGATTTTACATACCCGTCATTAGACTCCATGAATGTGAGAAGACTAAGCTTTTGTCAGAACAACGACGGAGGTTATGGCTGGCGAGGATAAACAGGAAAGAAACTCACTCAAAACACGCAAGAATTTGTTTGACAAAAGCTCAATGTTGTGTTTTATTGCGAGTGTAAACAAATATAAGTTAATACTTTGCAGTTTGGATAATGTCCACTATGAACTAAATGACGAGGTATTAAAAACATACAAAACAACATTGTTTCCACTGTTCGATCACGTCCGCGACTCTCTCTCTCTCTCTTACACAAACACACATTCCAGCATTGCAGTCTCAGATTATGTCCCTAAAGAACCCGCTTATAAAGTAGTTCCGCATTACATAAATTAATTTGCACGCAAGTTATTTATTTTTATATTCATGCACCGAACCATGACGCCCGCACCGGTTTGTTTCAATATGAATACATGTACCGTTCCACCCCTATTCTTCAGTGTACAAATAAGTACATGCATATTACAGAAAGCACCCGTGACTGTTTTAAGGGGAACATAGGACTTAAGTTGCTGCAGTTGCTGGAACATAGGACTTAAGTTAACTGCAGGCTATGGCTTTTTAATAGACAGATAGTCTAGCATCATGTCACTTTTCCATTGATTGCACTTGAGCAAACGTCACCAAACCAACCCTCTGCAATCTGAGTAAAGCCTTTTTTAGACAATTTGATGCAGTAATCCATGCCTTTATCACTAGCTGGCTGGATTACTGTAACACTATTTGTGGGGGTTAGTGGGTCTTCTTTAGCTCGTCTTCAAATGGTGCAAAACGCAGCAGCACATCTCTTAACAGAGTACGTAAATATGAACACATTGGACCCGTCTTAGAGTTGCTTGACTGGCTGCCTGTACAGTACAGGATTCATTTTAAAATTCTTTTATTTGTTTTAAAATCATTAAATGGTCTTAACCCGTCTTATACAGTATATCTAAGTTATTACATCTCCACACACCTAATCGTTCTCTTAGGTCAGCTGATAAATTGCTCCTACATGTGCCTAAAACAAAACGTAAACTCAGAGGGGACCGTGCGTTTGCAATGGCAGCTCCAAAAATGTGGAATGACCTGCCTCAGCCAGTAAAACAGGCCACTTCAATCACTTATTTTAAATCTCTTTTTTAAAACGCATCTATTTTCTTTGGCCTTTAACACCAGGAGTTGACATTTTGCTTTTATGGTTTTGCAGTTTATGGTTTGTTTTTTATGGTTTTTGACTTTGTATTTTATGCTGCATGAATTGTGTTCTTTTTGTATATTTGTTTATTCTTGTGTACAGCACTTCATCTACTTGGGTCTAGTTCGGTTGTTGTAAAGTGCTTTATAAATAAAGTTTGCTTGCTTGATTGATTTCCTTAGAGAGAGGCTTTTGCAAGAGGCTAACACAAAACACCAGGACTTCCAAAATGTGAGCCAATCTCTGAGCTCCTTCTTAAATAATCTACCTAACAACAAGATTAACCCCCAAGATGATTTGACTCAGGTCAATGCCAAGCAGAACTCTCAGAAGGTTAGACCTGTAGACTATATATAAAATAAATAATCTGATTAAAAAAAGAAAAAAAAAGAAAAATTCTCACTATGTGGTTGTTTTCTTTTACTTGAAAGAGGGTGATAGAGGATATAAAAAGGAAAGGTGATGACATGGACAGGGTGGTTGATCTCTCCAAGGATCTCCAAAATACTCTCAAAGTAAGTCAAATGTTTGGGATACAGTAACATTGTAACATGTTTGGGCTGCATGTATCCAGAATCACACACCAAATATAACTTTTTATTTAAATGGGGTATAAAACTGTGGAAAAAAAACCTCTAATTATAAAATTGTGTGGCACAAACTGTTATGTATACTGTGTAAATTGTATATTGTATTTATTTTGGGCAGGAATATGAGATGAATTGTGATAAGTACAAAGCTACTCTTGATGACACACCTGTGACAAATGCTAAAAGGCTTCACACCGCCACCCTAGCTAGCGCTGTTGCAAAGCAGGTGAGTTATTTGAAATGTAAAACATTAGAAATGTTTATATTAATTAAATACTTAATTCCATATTATGTTTTGCTACAGGAGAAGGATCTTACAAACCATTATGCTGAAACAGCTGCTGAGAGTGACCAGTTACTAAACCAGATGAATTTTGCAAAGAGCATCATGTCTGAGGTGCAAATGAGAGAGCAACAGTTTTCATGTTTACCACTAATCAAAAGGCTTAATTTGTATTATACTGCAATTCATTTTATCTTTGTTATGAAAATAATCATGTGACTCTTCAAACTGATCACCTTTGAAATATTAACTGGTCTTACTTCTATTTACACAGAATGTGGTAAAAGTAAATGCCGTACATCAACAGCAACAGCTGCAACAAAAAGCCTCTGAGGACACTGAAGCTCTGCAGAAAGAATTAAAGGAGGAAATTGCCAAAAATACCAATACAGAGAATAGCCTGAGCACCATCAAGAACAGATATTTATCTCTGAAAAGTCGAAGAGGCGTAGAGCGAGTGGAGGAGAAAGAAGTTCTGCAGTATTACCGTGACCCAAAACTTGAGTCCAATTTGGAGGACTTTCAAAAAAAGATTCACGAAGAAGCACTGAAACGCACCAAAACACAAAGTGAGATTGAAGTAATGACTAGAAAGATCACTAGCCTAGAAAGTGAACTTAAGAACACTAAACCCAAACTAGTCACAAGAGAGGTGACAGAGGTAGAGAAAGACCCCCAGCTGGATGTAGAAGCATCAAATATTCGAGAAAAAATAAGCAAACTGAGAAGTGAACTTAAAATTAAAGAACAAGATAAGGCTTACCTGCAATCAGAGATGACAATTTTGGAGCAAAAGAAGCAAATCATAAAAGAGACGGTTGTGCAAAAGGAAGTGGTAAGACAGGAGAAAGATCCAACAATGTTGAAGGCAGTTAGGACATTCGAGATGGATATCTCAGATGAAGGTGAGAGGTGCAAGTCACTGAAGAGTGAAATCTCCCAAATCAGAAGCCAGATCAATTCTTTAGAGATGCTCATCCCAACTTTAGAGCCAAAAGTTGTCACCAAGGAGGTGAAAAGGGTTGAGCAGGACCCTGTACTTATAAGTGAGTCTAAAGGGCTTCTGACTACAATAGAAGAATTGAAAACTGAGAACAAAAGTCTCTTGATTGAGCTTAGTACCCTTCAGTCACACCATGTTCGAATACAACAGATGAAGCCCCAAGTGGAAGTCAAAGAAATCATAAATGAGAACTTCAGGGTGGCACCTGAGACGGAGGCAGAGATGCAACGCTTGAGATGGGAGCTTCAAGACAGTAGCAGGAAGGGCTCAGACTTTGAGCGACAAATTAGTATTTTAAAAACGGAGCTTAATGCTCTGCATTCACAGAAACCCAAAGTTGAGTATAAGGAAGTAGTTCAGGTGGTTGAAAAAGAGGAAAGAAGTCCAGAGAATGTAAGAGAAATACAGAGGCTCTCAGATCAAGTATACTCCCTGCAAAAAACCTACAGTACTTTGCAGGATGAGGTTTTCCGTCTTAGAAAAGACAGGGATGAGTGGAAGACTGAAAAGTCAAAAGTTGAGACCAAGATTGTCACAAAAGATGTAACTAAATATGTTGATGACCCACTTCTGGAGAAGGAGGCAGATCGTCTCAGGAGAGAGATCCGTGAGGAAACTCAGAGGCGAAGAACTATAGAGGAAATGGTATTTGATCTTCAGAATAAATACATTCAGCTCGAGAGACAAAAACCAGAGGAAAAAGTAGTAGTGCAAGAGGTGGTGCGTCTACAAAAGGACCCAAGGCAGATCCTTGATCATGATAGGCTGGGAAGGAGTCTAGATGAAGAAGTGAAGAATCGTAGAAAATTGGAGTTAGAGGTGCAGCAGATGAGAGCAGTCATACAAGATAAGGAGATAACCATAAGGAGCAGTGATGAAAGGCAAAAAAAGATACAGGTGGAAACTGAGCTGAGACAAATTAAATCTAGGATCCATGAGCTAGAAACTGCTCCACCACCTATTGAAGAGAACATAGTTATAGAGGAAGTTCTGAAAGTTGAGAGGGATCCAAAATTAGACAAACTGACCAATGGTCTTCGGACAGACATGGATAAGGAGAGCAGTGACATTATGCGCTTAGATAGAGACATCAGGAAAATGACATTCGAAATAGAAATCTTGCAGCGAGAGAAATCAGTTGAGAAGACCATCTATAAAGAGGTTGTTCGAGTAGAGAAAGATCAAGCAGTGGAAGCAGAACGGTCCCACCTTAGAGAACTGTTACAACAGGAGAAAAATGCCAGACGAGATCTTGAGGATGAACTCCATCGTCTAGATGAGAAACTGCAGCGACAAGCAAGCAAAAGAACAACCACGTCCCTGGAGGAGACCAACCTGATTCATGATCGGGACAAGCTGCAAAGAGAAAAAGAAAACCTCCAGAGAGAGCTAAGAACTTTGGAATCTGAAAGACAAAATATCAGCATCTCATTCCACCAGCAGTCAAGGCTTATGAGTGAGAGAAATCAAATGAATAGGCAAAAAAGCATTAAAATGGAATCTGATGTTCAAAGGCAAGAAAGGGAGATCCTGGAAGAGAAGGACACAATTCACAAGCGAGATAACATAATCAGGGAGCTACAGAACAGTTTGAGGAAGGAGGATTCCTCAGAGACTCGCAGCACTAAGGAAGTCAATGTCTCCACAAAGATTAGTATCTTAGACCCTAACACTGGTAAAGACATGTCACCATATGATGCCTACATGAAAGGCTTCATCGATCGCAGCCAGTACATGCAATTACAGGAACTGGAGTGCGACTGGGAGGAAACCACCACAATGGGACCTGATGGTGAGATTTCTGTTTTGCAAGATCGCAAGAGTGGCAATCAGTACTCAATCAAAAATGCACTAAAAGAAGGCAGGGTGACTAAATACCAACTACAACAGTACAAGGATGGCAAAATGCCCATCTCAGAGTTTGCACTTCTTGTGGCTGGTGAAACAAAATCTCGGTCATACACCCCAGTTAGCAGCCAACCAACTCAGCTTAATGAAGTGTTTCCCATCTGCGGCGTGTATGATGTACACACTGATTCATGTCTAAATGTGCGCAGTGCCATGGTTCGAAAGATGATTGACACCAACACTGCTCAAAAGCTTCTTGAAGCACAAGCAGCCACTGGTGGCATCATGGACATCAGCAACAGCACAAAATATTCTGTCAACAAAGCAGCTGATCGAAATTTGATTGAGCCCAGTCAACTACAGCGGTTACTAAATGCTCAGAAGGCCTTTACTGGGGTTGAGGACCCTGTGACTAAAGAGCGTCTATCAGTCGGAGAAGCTGTACAGAAAGGGTGGATGCCCAAAGAGAATGCCATGAGATACATGGAGGCACAATTTCTGACAGGTGGGTTGGTCAACCCCAACAAAGCAGGAAGAGTTAACATTGTGGATGCCGTCAGCTCTAAGATGATTAACAGTACAATGATGAGAGAGCTTCAGGAAGAGATCAACTATGCAAAAGAGCTGATTGATCCCATCACAAAGGAGAAGATCAACTACAAGCAGGCTTTGGCTCGTTGTACGACAGACCGACTCTCAGGTCTTCCTATGATTCCTGCTTCCTCCAAAGATTCTGCCTATGCTACCGCATATTTCCCTCATACATAGACACTAATAATCTACATAAGTTTACAACATTTATCATGCATTCAAGTTTCTGCACTGTCAACCATTTCTCCTTGGCTAAGATGAAAACATTATATTTCACACAAAAAACAGTCAAGTCCTGGAACCAGTTTATAATTGCAAGTTTTTAGTGGGTGTGTTGATTCAGTTTGTTCCAGTTAAAAAATCTGCAACACCAGGAAAAAGATTTTAAGATAATTAATGTATAACAATAATGGTAACACTTTACAATAAGGTTCATTAGTTAACATTAGTTAACTACATTAGTTAGCATGAACTAATGATGAACAGCGCTTATACAGCATTTATTAATCTTTGTAAACGTTAATTTCAATATTTACTAATACTTTATTAAAATCTTGTTAACATTAGTTAATGTGCTGTGAACTAACATGAACAAACAATGAACAACTTTATTTTTATTAACTAACATCAACGAAGATTAACAAATACTGTTACAAATGTATTGCTCATGGTTAGTTCATGTTAGTTAATACATTAACTATTGTTAACTAATGAACCTTATTGTAAAGTGTTACCACAATAAACGTTTAGTGATAAAACATTTTTTGATCTGGTCTGTACTTGTAATACAATTTGTTGTAAATCTGAGGTGCTATAAAATCTCTAAAATTTGAACACATTACTAACATTAGTTATATTTAATCTCAGCTGATGAGATGCTTACGTTTACTTAATTTTTACATAATGTAATGGGGCAGAATATTGTAACACAGAACAAAGGGAATATTTATCCAAAAAAAAAAACAACCAAACAAACAAACAAACAAAAAAAAATAACATGTTATGCGTGTTTTATTTGCATGGTATGATGGGCCAGAAGAGCAATTTCTGATTTCAAATCATTATACTTTTAATTATTTATGTCTTTACCATTCTCTTTACTTTCTAATACTGCTGAAAATAAAACTGCAACAATGATTTCTGTCTTTTTTGTTTCTAATTTGTTCTACTAAATGTCAACACACAAAGAGTGGTATTAAATGTATTATTTGTAGGCATAACATTTTATTAAGCAGAACACATACTGTGATATTTCTTTGTAATTGTGCTTAAATGTATTTAGTTATTTTTAAAATACATTTTAAAAGCATTTCTTTCTAAGTAAACAGAGGTATAGTGTTTGACCTACCTCCTGCACTAGACATCAAAAATCCAAATTCTGTAAAAATCCAACTGACAATCCTACACTTTTGAGAGGTTGACACAAAGTCACACATTCTCAAATTGTACAAAAACACATTGATAAATAGTTCTCAGTTGATCACATTTCACAGGATATGTATGAGGGCTCTCAGCGTGGAGCTTGCACATTCATCTTAGTCTCTCTCTCCTTAAAGAAGCGTCTCTGTTCCATAATGGCCTGTTGCATTAGTGCAAGGTCTACTCCATCAACACAAGCCAAAGCACGGGCATGCAGTATATTTCCACTTAATCCTGAATGCAGAAGCAACAGAAAAATACTGGTTAAAACAATTAGTCTGGTAAAACACACAGACATTCAGAGTACAAACAACAAAACTGCCTCTAGATTTACACTGAGTAGGCAGAAACTTGTTTTAATCATGTTGTCTTATTCAAACTCACCATCAGTATTTTCAATTTCACCCAGGACAAAATACTGAGCTCCAAGTATGGGCTGGAAAGGTTCAACAAGTGTTGTTTTTACAGACACGTGGCACTGTGCAGAGGACTGCTGACCACTTAGAACAGCTTTGGACTCTTCTGGCACGTAACTTGTAAATCTAGATGGACACAAGCTAAATTTTATTTTTAAATATTTTTACAAGCGAAAGAAATACATGATGATTAAAAATTCAAAAAATTAAAACTATTGATCAATATTTACTAGCAATTATAACAAAACAAAAGAGCTAAGAGACAAGAAAAAGCGACTGGATCCTTAGGCCCATCCACACTACTGCGTTTTCGTTTAAAAACGGAGCCCTTTTGCTATGTTTGCACCTCCCGTCCAGACTAAAACAGAGAAGTTTAGAAACACTGCAGCTCCGTTTTGCTTTTTGAATCTCCGGAGGGCGTTTTAGTGAAGATGGGACAAAACGGAGGACTTGTTGCAAAATGCTGACACAGAGGCTCACGCTCGGCTCTATGATTGGGTGTCATCAGTCGTGACGTGTCCTTCACTGATTCGTCAGCCACCGTTTGCACCGGCACGCACATGCCCAGTGTTGGTGAATGGTCCCGTGATCCGCGTTTTCAGTCGTTTTAATGTGGACTGAGATCAATTCTAATACGCAGATAAAACGCTGGTGTGGACGTAGATCGTATTCGTTTTAATTCTCCGTTTTTAAACAAAAACAAAGTAGGGTGGACAGGGCCTTAAAGGTATAGCGGAGGATTTTCTTTTTCCGGGTGGGTAGTCTATACTATTGGTCCACCTAAGTGTCAATCATTCTGGTGATATGTTTACGTAAGGCCATCGTACGTGCTCATCCCTATGCAGTTTTCACCTTCAGGTGTATTATGTCGGAGTTACGGTTTCAGCCATTCCTTTGAAAATGGCTGAGGGTCGAAAGAGAAAAAATGTGTACGAAGTGTATGATAAGAAAAGAAAGGCCGCAGAATATAGAAACAAGACCAGAGTGATTTTGGGTGAATATCACACGCTGGCGTGCGCTAAAAGCACAAGTTGGGCTTCTCACTGATGCCGCAGTCGCGAAGATTCTACTAGACAGGTAAAGTTTGTCATGCTATTTGGAGAAATCCATTTAAAATCACTAGTAAAAGTTAATGCAAATACAATAGCACTGCTTATATGCAAAATAGTTCCCTCAGAACGTATTTCATGTGCTACAGGGTTGCACATATCATGTCTTGAGTCCTCGGTCACTCAATCGATCAGTATAATAAGTAAATAAAACACGGAAGGGCATTTGACATGTTGTCTTTTTTATGAATGTTTTTGAGTTAGTTTAGAATTTGCAACATAATTGTGCAAGGCGTAATAGGCGTTCCCTCTCGGGAGCAAGAGTGTTGTGTTTGTGCATTTTTTTTAAAAAAATTTGGAGAGGGCGGGTCTTCTCTAAAATTCTGAAAGATCCTCCGCTATACCTTTAATATAGCCTAATAACAAAAGTACAAAAAAAAACAAAACAAGAGAAGCGAACTAAGCTCACAACAATACACCCACAAACAGACAAGGCTTGACCTAACAGTGGAAACAAAATGGAAAATGGGTAACGAGAAAAATAACAAGGGAAACAGACTACAAACTAAACGTGAGCATAAAAAAGAAACAGAAGACAAAATCATGAAATCCATTATTTCGTAAATGGTGTTAAAAAATGGTATACAATTTGGAGCAAAAGTAGAAATCTAAAACTGAACTGTGGAAAGGTTCCAGAGCATTAATTTAATTGCACACACTTACAGAAAGTTATGGAAGCTTGTTTCCGCCACAGAATAAAAAAATAAAATAAATAATTGTGACTTTTTATCTCACAATTCTGACTTTTTTTCTCACAATTGCGAGTTTATATCTCGCAATTCTGACTTTATTTCTCAGAATTGCGTGATATAAAGTCGCAATTGCGAGTTATAAAGTCAGAATTGCATGTCATAAAGTCAGAATTGCGAGATATAAAGTCAGAATTGCGTGATATAAAGTCAGAATTGCGTGATATAAAGTGGCAATTCTGAGAAAAAAAAAGACAGAAGTGCTACTTTTTATCTCACAATTCTGACTTTTTTTTCTCACAATTGCGAGTTTACATCTCGCAATTCTGACTTTATAACACATAATTGCGAGTTTATATTTCCGGTGAAATACCGACATCTTTTCTCAGAATTGTGAGATATAAACTCGCAATTGCGACTTATCAGGCCAATTCTAAGGGGAAAAAAGACTAACTTTTTTCCCCCTCAGAATAGTTTAAATCTCACAATTCTGACTTTATATCATGCATTTCTGACTTTATAACACGCAATTGCGACTTTATATCTAGCAATTCTGACGTTATATCTCGCAATTCTGTCTTTATATCTTGCAATTCTGACTTTATAACTCGCAATTCTGACTTTATATCACGCAATTCTGACTTTATACCTCGCAATTCTGACTTCACATCTCGCAATTCTGACTTTATATCACGCAATTCTGACTTTATATCTCGAACTTGCGACTTTATATCACGCAATTCTGACTTTATATCTCGCAATTCTGACTTTCCATCTCGCAATTGTGAGAAATAATGTCAGAATTGCGAGAAGTAGCCTAAACTCACAGTTGTGAGAAAAAAAGTCAGAATTGTGAGATAAAAATTCGCAATTACCTTTTATATCTTTCATTCTATGGCGGAAACAAGCTCCCATAGAAAGTAGGCTACTATTAATATATTATAGTAATTATTTCAGCATTTTCTGCTATATTGTCCGTCAATGAGAAAATGTATAAAATTAGTAAAACACAAACATGTTTTCCCTAATATTTGGAGAGGCTACAACACCGAACGTGACACCTATCTTAATAATTTTGGATTCTGGTTCAAAACAAAACTATCTGTTTAGCATAGTTATATTTTAGGCTAAATTTAGTTACATCCTAAAATGCAAATTCTATAAACATCTTTTTCAATGTTCACATGAATGAAATGTTTTACAAAAGAACAAATAAATGTAACCAACATTTTTAGTCACAAACACGGAAGTTCGCAGCACTTCTCGGAATAGATTATTAAGCAGTTAAACTAAAGATATAACGGGGTTACATGAATAAAAATCGCACCTAAACATTTCCGACAACTTTAACAAGTGGACCGACCTGCCAAACGTTCGCACTGACACACCATCTTTTACCAGGTCTGTATTGATCTCCCAAGGAAAGTAAAACGCGGCTGGAGACGGCAGCATATCAGTTTAACATGCATATAGATACTTGAATCATTAGAAATTAAGATTTTTTTAGTTACTTCACACTTATCTCCATTTAATCAACAGCTGTGTTCGACATCGTCTGCGCTTACATGTAAAACTGATCGGCGAAGGAGAAGCTGAAAACGGAACGTGTAGTCAGACACATCTGCTTCCCGTAGTGACGCTCGCGCGGTCATAGATGTAATATAGGTAGATTCCCTATCGACCAGCACGGACGAGCCGTGGAGCCGCCATCTTAAACCGGTCATCCGCTCAGTCTGATTTGTTTGGCAGGTGATATGAGCTGTCAGCACACTTAAAGGTCCCCTGACATGAAATTTTCATTAGGGCCCGAGCACTAACAGTGCCAGGACCCTCTTGAAACTGTGAGGGTTATTTTTTTTTTAGGGCCCAAGCCCTGAAAGGGTGAAGGCCCTATTGTTAGGGCCCGAGCACTAACAGTGCGAGGACCCTATTGGAACTGTTAGGGTTATTAGGGCCCGAGCACTAACAGTGCGAGGACCCTCTTGAAACTGTTAGGGTTATTTTTTTTTTTTCTTTTTTCTTTTTAGGGCCCGAGCACTAACAGTGCGAGGACCCTATTGAAATTGTTAGGATTATTATTATTATTTTATTTTTTTATTTTTTTCTGCAAAGTAAGTGCCATTTTCGGGGCCGCAACATGCTCAAAAACTCACCAAATTTGGCACGCATGTCAGGACTGGTGAAAAATTTCGTATTTTGTGGGTTTCGCAGATGGGCGGGGCAAAATGGCACGCTAGCGCCACCTAGAAAATTGGAAAAAATTAGCCCCTCGTCCACGTTCAACCTACATGCACGAAATTTGGTGGGGACGTGTATCATATCAAGACGCACAAAAAAGCCTCAAGAACCTATACCCTAAACTCGACAGGAGGTCCGCCATTTTGAATTTGGCGGCCATTTTTGGACGATTTACAGACTCCGTACTTTAACGAACTCCTCCTAGGGATTTAGTCGGATCGACTTAAAATTTCTGCTGTGCCTTCTAAAGGCATTGACGATGTAAAGTTGTGCTATCTGCGTGTTTTCGTCGATGGGCGTGTCCGTGGCGTCGAAGATTCGCCATGAAACAGGAAGTTGTACTAACTTGGCTGTAAATGCCCAGATCTGCACGAAATTTTACACATTTGACAAGAGTCACGCCCTGAATAAATCTACATGCCGACATTCACCCACAGTCATAGCGCCACCTGCTGGCAACAGGAAGTGACCTTTAACGAAGCAGCCCCCGCCGCTTGTTTGACCGACATGTACGAAATTTCTGTGGTACATCTACCATGACCAAACGCACAAAAAAGCCTCAAGTACCCATACCCTAAACTCGACAGGAAGTCCGCCATTTTGAATTCGGCGACCGATTTGGGACGATTTACACACTCCGTACTTTAACGAACTCCTCCTAGGGATTTAGTCGGATCAACTTCAAATTTCTGCTGTACCTTCTAAAGGCATTGACGATGTAAAGTTGTGCTATCTGCGCGTTTTCGTCGATGGGCGTGTCCGTGGCGTCGATGATTCGCCATGAAACAGGAAGTTGTAGTAACTTGGCTGTAAATGCCCAGATCTACACGAAATTTTACACATTTGACAAGAGTCCCGCCCTGAACAAATCTACATGCCGACATTCACCCACATTCATAGCGCCACCTAGTGGCAAGAGGAAGTGACATTTAACGAAGCAGCCCCCGTCGCATGTTTGACCGACATGTACGAAATTTCTGTGGTACATCTACCATGTCCAGACGCACAGAAAATTCTCTTGGAGCGATGCCCTAAACTCAACAGGAAGTCAGCCATTTCTAATTTTACCGCCATTTTTGGATGATTTACTCATTACGTACTTTAACTAACTCCTCCTAGGGCTTTAGTCGGATCGCCTTCAAATTTCTGCTGTGCCTTCTAAAGGCATTGACGATGAAAAGTTGTGCTATCTGCGCGTTTTCGTCGATGGGCGTGTCCGTGGCGTCGATGATTCGCCATGAAATAGGAAGTTGTAGTAACTTGGCTGTAAATGCCCAGATCTGCACGAAATTTAACACATTTGACAAGAGTCCCGCCCTGAACAAATCTACATGCCGACATTCACCCACAGTCATAGCGCCACCTGCTGGCAACAGGAAGTGGCCTTTAACGAAGCAGTGTGGCAAATGCACAGCCGCACTGGCTGAGCTGCAGAAAATGAAACGCGGCCGCCTCAGACCCCGACGTGCTACAGGTGCGAGGGCCCGCCCATCGCTGCTTGCAGCTTTAATTAGGGCCCGAGCACTAACAGTGCGAGGACCCTATTGAAACTGTTAGGATTATTTTTTTTTTCTTTTTTCTGCAAAGTAAGTGCCATTTTCGGGGCCGCAACATGCTCAAAAACTCACCAAATTTGGCACGCATGTCAGGACTGGTGAAAAATTTCGTATTTTGTGGGTTTCGCAGATGGGCGGGGCAAAATGGCACGCTAGCGCCACCTAGAAAATTGGAAAAAATTAGCCCCTCGTCCACGTTCAACCTACATGCACGAAATTTGGTAGGGACGTGTATCATATCAAGACGCACAAAAAAGCCTCAAGAACCCATACCCTAAACTCGACAGGAGGTCCGCCATTTTGAATTTGGCGGCCATTTTTGGACGATTTACAGACTCCGTACTTTAACGAACTCCTCCTAGGGATTTAGTCGGATCGACTTAAAATTTCTGCTCTGCCTTCTAAAGGCATTGACGATGTAAAGTTGTGCTATCTGCGCGTTTTCGTCGATGGGCGTGTCCGTGGCGTCGAAGATTCGCCATGAAACAGGAAGTTGTAGTAACTTGGCTGTAAATGCCCAGATCTGCACGAAATTTGACACATTTGACAAGAGTCCCGCCCTGAACAAATCTACATGCCGACATTCACCCACAGTCATAGCGCCACCTGCTGGCAACAGGAAGCGACCTTTAACGAAGCAGCCCCCGCCGCTTGTTTGACCGACATGTACGAAATTTCTGTGGTACATCTACCATGACCAGACGCACAAAAAAGCCTCAAGAACCCATACCCTAAACTCGACAGGAAGTCCGCCATTTTGAATTCGGCGACCGATTTGGGACGATTTACACACTCCGTACTTTAACGAACTCCTCCTAGGGATTTAGTCGGATCAACTTCAAATTTCTGTTGTACCTTCTAAAGGCATTGACGATGTAAAGTTGTGCTATCTGCGCGTTTTCGTCGATGGGCGTGTCCGTGGCGTCGATGATTCGCCATGAAACAGGAAGTTGTAGTAACTTGGCTGTAAATGCCCAGATCTACACGAAATTTTACAAATTTGACAAGAGTCCCGCCCTGAACAAATCTACATGCCGACATTCACCCACATTCATAGCGCCACCTAGTGGCAAGAGGAAGTGACATTTAACGAAGCAGCCCCCGTCGCATGTTTGACCGACATGTACGAAATTTCTGTGGTACATCTACCATGTCCAGACGCACAGAAAAGTCTCTTGGAGCGATGCCCTAAACTCAACAGGAAGTCAGCCATTTCTAATTTTACCGCCATTTTTGGATGATTTACTCATTACGTACTTTAACTAACTCCTCCTAGGGCTTTAGTCGGATCGACATCACATTTCTGATGTGCCTTCTAAAGGCATTGACGATGTAAAGTTGTGCTATCTGTGCGTTTTCGTCGATGGGCGTGTCCGTGGCGTCAAAGATTCGCCATGAAACAGGAAGTTGTAGTAACTTGGCTGTAAATGCCCAGATCTGCACGAAATTTTACACATTTGACAAGAGTCCCGCCCTGAACAAATCTACATGCCGACATTCACCCACATTCATAGCGCCACCTGCTGGCAACAGGAAGTGACCTTTAACGAAGCAGCGTAGCAAATGCACAGCCGCACTGGCTGAGCTGCAGAATATGCAACGCAGCCGCCTCACACCCCGACGCGCTACAGGTGCGAGGGCCCGCCCATCGCTGCTTGCAGCTTTAATTTCTTTTTTCTTTTTTCTTTTTTCTGCAAAGTAAGCGCCATTTTCGGGGCCTCAACATGCTCAAAAACTCACCAAATTTGGCACGCATGTCAGGACTGGTGAAAAATTTCGTATTTCGTGGGTTTCGCGGATGGGCGTGGCAAAATGGCTCCCTAGCGCCACCTAGAAAATTTGAAAAAATTAGCCCCTCGTCCACGTTCAACCTACAAGCACGAAATTTGGTGGGGACGTGTATCATATCAAGACGGACAAAAAAGCCTCAAGAACCCATACCCTAAACTCAACAGGAAGTCGGCCATTTTGAATTTGGCGCCCATTTTGGGACGATTTACACACTCTGTACTTTAACGAACTCCTCCTAGGGATTTAGTCGGATCGACTTCAAATTTCTGCTGTGCCTTCTGAAGGCATTGACGATGTAAAGTTGTGCTATCTGCGCTTTTTCGTCGATGGGCGTGTCCGTGGCGTCGATGATTCGCCATGAAACAGGAAGTTGTAGTAACTTGGCTGTAAATGCCCAGATCTGCACGAAATTTTACACATTTGACAAGAGTCCCGCCCTGAACAAATCTACATGCTGACATTCACCCACAGTAATAGCGCCACCTGCTGGCAACAGGAAGTGACCTTTAACGAAGCAGCCCCCGTCGCATGTTTGACCGACATGTACGAAATTTCTGTGGCACATGTCCAGACGCACTGAAAAGTCTCTTGGAGCGATGCCCTAAACTCAACAGGAAGTCGGCCATTTCGAATTTTACCGCCATTTTTGGATGATTTACTCAATACGTACTTTAGCTAACTCCTCCTAGGGCTTTAGTCGGATCGACTTCACATTTCTGCTGTGCTTTCTAAAGGCATTGACGATGTAAAGTTGTGCTATCTGCGCGTTTTGGGCGTGTCCGTGGCGTTGATGATTCGCCATGAAACAGGAAGTTGTAGTAACTTGGCTGTAAATGCCCAGAGCATGAAATTTTACACCTTTGACAAGAGTCCCGCCCTGAACAAATCTACATGCCGACATTCACCCACAGTCCTAGCGCCACCTGCTGGCAACAGGAAGTGACCTTTAAGTGCAGCATAGCAAATGCACAGGCTGAGCTGCAGAAAATGCAACGCAGCCGCCTCAGACCCCGACGCGCTACAGGTGCGAGGGCCCGCCCATCGCTGCTTGCAGCTTTAATTTTCTGATGTTTTTTAACGTTAATATGAGTTCCCCTAGACTGTATTTGGTACCCTCGTGTCTAGAATTTTCAATCGGTGTAAACCAGTGTTTTTCAAACTTTTTCAACCCGAGGACCACTTTATCTTCCATTTTTTTTCTGAGGACCACCTAACAAAATCCCACTCTAACACGCCCCCAAAAAACAAAAAAATTGTAAGGATAAGCTAAATTTAAGTTTAAATTTAACTCCTAACTGAGCTTTGACTGATATAGGCTTTTCATTTTTCTGTCAGTGAAGAAAGTAAACATAGGGTCAACTGATTTAGGTTGATTTTGCCAATGAATAATTTTTTCTCAGACGAGTTTATTGCTAAAGCTTGAGCTTTAGCTGAAGTTGGGTAATTAAGTTTATTAAATGCATTCACAATATGTCTAGGCTACACATTTATTATTGTTTGTATGCCTAATACAGGGCCGTAGACAGGGCTTTATAATCAAAGAAGTCCTAAATTTGAGGTTGGTAGGGGCTTCACATTTTTTAGTTATCTGATATTTGCATTTTCAAGACGTTTGAAGACCAAAAAAAAAGGATAGGAAGTTGGTTTAAAACCATGTCAGTGGGCAGTAGATTATTTGTCAAAATCTCTCCTCATCTCAATCATTCTTTCTTTTTTCCTCAGTCTCTTCATCACTTTCTCTTCCCCTCTGAAGGCTTAGCTTTGTACTAAAGGCTACAATTTGTATTATATTCTCAATATGTATACATTAATCACACATTTTTAGAGGGCCAAGCAGGAGTTTAGGGTTCAAATTTTTAGGGGGCCGGCCGTCCCCTGCCATAGGAAATTGCGTCCGTGAATATGACAGCAGCACTGAGTGCGCCCGTCTCTGGCTCAGCGCCAGCCAACGCGGGGAAGCACATTTGAATTTAGCAGTGGATCATGTGATGCACTGACCGTTCTAATCACACTGGTGTGATCGTACGCTCCAGGGATCAGCCAAGAAGACTGATCACACTGGTATGTGCGAAAAAGTGACAATTTTGTAAACACTTGCCTAGTTTAGTAAAGTGATCTAGGTTAGCGAAGAGGATGGCTGCTACCATTGGCCACATGTAAAGTTTTGATGAAAGTGTCGAACCGTGGACCACTTACATTGAACGATTTGAACACTTCATAGAAGCTAACAGTATTGAGGCCGACAAGAAAGTGCCCGTGTTACTCAGCGTGATCGGAGGAAAAACTTATGGTCTACTCCGAAGTCTCATCGCGCCGGACAAACCGGGAGAGAAAAGCTTCAAAAGCATCACTGACACGCTACAGCAGCACTTCTCTCCGAAGCCCCTGGTCATCGCGGAGCGTTTTCGTTTCCACCGGCGGAATCAGGAGAACGAGTCGGTGACACAGTATGTTGCAGTGCTAAGAGGATTGTCAGAACACTGTGAATTTGGGGGACATTTAGATGATGCACTTCGCGATAGATTTGTGTGTGGCCTGAAGAGCGAGGCTACTCAAAAACGCTTGTTGACGGAGTCTGCGCTGACGTTTCAGAGAGCGGTAGAGTTAGCGGTCTCCATGGAAACGGCGTCACGTGAAGCACACCAACTCAGCGGATCACTGACGGTAAATGCGCTGTCTCTATCACAGAGTAAGACTGCAAACAAATGCAAACGATGTGGAAAGAATAACCACAGTGAAGATGACTGTTGGTTTAAAGACAAAAACTGTAATGCTTGTGGAAAAAAGGGCCATATCAGTCGCGTTTGCAGGAAAAGTAACGTTAATGATGACAGGAAAACAAAGAGTGGAAATATCGCAAAAGCTGCACGGCAAATGAAAGCATCTTTTAAACAGAAAGGACAAATAAAAAAAAAGAAATGTACACCGTCTTGATGCTGATGCAGTGTCCAATGATGATGACACAGACTGTGATTTAGCTCTGTATAAACTGTCACAGCCAGGAGAAAAGTCCAGTATCACTGTGAAACCAGAAATTGAAGGAATGCCACTGGAAATGGAACTGGACACGGGCGCAGCAGTGTCATTGATTTCATCAGAGACTTATGATCGGAAATTGAAACACCTGCCCCTATGCTCAACAGACATTGTTCTTCGGACATACACTGGGCAAGCTTTGCGTCCTGAAGGTGTAATTGATGTGCATGTTAAAATGGGCAAGCAGACAGCTGTTCTTCCTTTATATGTCGTGCAGGGGGACTATCCACCACTCTATGGCAGAGAGTGGTTGCGTCAGATCAAACTGAACTGGAAAGAAATAAAAACAGTCAAATTGAAGACACTAGAAGCTGTGCTGCAGAAACATGTAGCTATTTTCTCTAAACAGTTGGGAGAAATGAAGAACATCAAAGCTAAAATAACTTTGAAACCTGAATACAAATCCAAGTTTTGCCAGCCCAGAGTCGTTCCGTATGCTCTTCGTCCAAAAGTCGAAGCGGAGCTGAACCGTCTCACTGAAATTGGAGTATTGACACCGGTACAGTACAGCGAATGGGCCACTCCAATAGTTCCTGTCGTAAAGAAAAAAGGAGATGTGCGCATATGTGGTGACTTTAAGGTGACTGTAAACCCTGTCTTGCACATTGAACACTATCCATTACCGCGCATTGAGGACCTGTTCGCTTCATTAGCGGGAGGACAATGTTTCAGCAAATTGGACTTGTCACATGCTTACCTTCAAATGGGGGTCGAGGAGGAGTCCAGGAAGTTCCTCACAATTTCCACACAGAAAGGGCTATTCCAGTACAATCGCCTTCCGTTCGGGATCGCTTCAGCTCCAGCCACATTCCAGAGAGCTATGGATCAAGTATTACAAGGTCTGCCTAATGTCCATTGTTACCTGGATGACATTCTGGTTACCGGGCGGACTGAAGCTGAACACCTGGAAAACCTGGATGCAGTCCTTGGACGACTGGAGCAGTTCGGCTTGCATGCTGAAAAAGAGAAATGTGACTTCTTCAAGGACTCACTGGAATACCTTGGTCACATAATTGATGCGGAAGGTTTGCACAAGTCACCTCAGAAAGTAAGTGCAATTGTCATATGCGCCAATTCCATCTAACACCACACAGCTGAGATCATTTCTCGGCCTGTTAAACTATTACGGGAGATTCATACCCAATCTGGCAAACATAGCGAATCCTCTGAACGCCTTGCTGTGTAAAGGGAAACGTTGGCAGTGGTCTGCAGAGTGCGATGCTGCATTCAAAAAGGCAAAAGAACAACTGGTGTCACAAAATGTCTTGACACACTATGATCCTCAAAATGCCATTCGGCTTGCATGCGATGCATCACCCTATGGCATTGGTGCCGTCATTTCCCACATGTTACCCGGTGGTGAAGAAAAGCCAATAGCCTTTGCATCGCGCACACTAAGCAAGGCAGAACAGAATTACGCACAGATTGAGCGTGAGGCTCTGGCCATAGTGTTTGGGGTCAGAAAATTCCACCAGTATCTCTATGGACAGAAATTCACACTTTTCACAGACCACCGCCCCCTTACTACAATCTTTGGGCCGCAAAAAGGGATTCCGTCTATGGCTGCAGCGCGGATGCAAAGGTGGGCATTACTTTTGTCTGCCCACAACTATTCAATTGAGTACAAGAGAGCTGAGCTTCATGCAAATGCTGATGGCCTTTCCCGTCTGCCGTTACACAGTGAGAAAAAGGATGCCGTAGAGCTGTTTTACCTCGGACAGATGGAGAAACTCCCTGTCAGTGCCACTGATATCCGACGTGAGATTATGAGTGATCCAGCCTTGTCTACAGTCGTCGAAATGGTCATAAAAGGGACTCCAGCTGTCAACCTGACTGGTAATAACGAAATCTCTCCTTTCATATCCAGACACAGCGAGCTGTCCGTCCAACACGGGTGCTTAATGCGAGGCATGAGAGTTGTTGTTCCCCTCAAGCTGCGGAAAAGAGTTTTGGAGGAATTGCACACTGGTCATCCAGGAATTGTCCGAATGAAAGCCATTGCTCGCAGTTATGCGTGGTGGCCTGGTATTGATGCTGACATTGAACTGTGTGTAAAGATGTGTCAGTCATGTCAACAAATACAGAAAATGCCATCCCAGGCACCCCTCCACCCATGGGAGTGGCCAAGCAAACCATGGGAGCGCATACATGTAGATTTTGCTGGGCCATGTGAAGGTCACATGTACCTAGTTGTGGTTGACGCTCATTCGAAGTGGCCTGAGGTACAATTGATGGCATCTACAACTGCAGAAAGAACAATTGAAGTTTTGCGAAATCTCTTCAGCCATTATGGACTGCCTGAAGTCCTGTTGAGTGATAATGGACCACAATTTGTTTCTCAAGAGTTCGCAACCTTCCTGAAGGCCAACCACGTGAAACATATCCGTTCCGCCCCATATCATCCAGCAACCAATGGGCAGGCTGAAAGGTTTGTCCTGTCACTAAAACAAGCACTGAAGACGTCTAAGGGCTCTTTTACTCTTCAGAGACGGCTGGAAACATTCTTGCTGACGTACCGCAACACACCACATCCAACGACAAGAGAGTCTCCTGCCTTGTTGTTTTTGTTGACGGCTCAAAGTGGTCCAGTATCGTATACTGTTGATGTTGGAGCTTCTGAGGATTGGCGACGCCATACTGATCAACTCTTGTCCATTGCGAAGCCAACAGCTGGAACTCAGGTGACACAACCACCTGAGATCAGTGATGTGTGTGTTCCTGTACGGACCTCTGCAGATGATGCTTCTTCGGCATCACCCACAGGGGATCTTAGCAAGGACGCATCTGTGGAGTCTCGGGCGGACTATGGAAAACTCAGCATTACATTAGAACAGGTCAGACGTTACCCAGCCAGAGTTATTAAACCGCCCAACCGTCTGACCTTATAGAGCCACGTGATACCTCTGCTGGATTGAATTGCAATTTAGTTATATTAGTGAGCCTGTTCTGACATGGGGCAGAATAATCCCCGAACTGGCTCGAGGCAAGAGGCAGTCTATCCTCTACCTCTAGGAAAGTAGAAAAATAAAATAAATGTATAATTTTTGTTTAACTGAGAATGTAATGTTTTATTTGTTCTTGTTTAAGAGGGGAGGAAATGTTATGTATGTAATACTGATATTCCCCATTGTGCCTGTTGGTGGCACTGCCACTTATAATTATTAGTTGTGTTCCTCTATAATAAAAACTCAGAAGAAGAAACGTATCCCTGAATGTTGGCTGTGATCTTTACACGTGCTTTACCCTAAGTGTTTAATGTATGTTATTTCAGTGGAAAACATAACACTAATAAAAATTTAATCTGAGGGTGCTTTCACTTTTGTTTGAGGGTGCTTAGCAGGAAAATCAGGCTAGGAAAAATGCCTTTTATTTCTAAATGATGACTATTTTTGATCTAAAAAAACATGCTAACATTATAAGGGCAACCCAGGAAACATTATAGAATAATAAAAAAAAAAACATGTGGGGACCTTTAATGAATCATATCTCACTGAATACAGAACTGATTTTCACGCACGTTTTTTTGCAGCAAAGGTCATACATGCAGCTATGATACAGGACACATGGGATATTTTATTCACGAAATACAAACTTTAGTCAGGTAATGTTAAATCTTACTTGTGAAAAGTAATTCCCGAGCGAGCGATACAGTGCTCTGGCATCTACTGCTGCAATGCAACACAATATAGGAATACGACCGGTTTAAGATGGCGGCCGCATTTCTCAGTGCCCAGCAGCCAATAGGGCATCTAGTCTTTATATGATATCTATGGTAGCGGTCGAGCGTTTAGAGAGGGTCACGCCCGGTGAGTTATCAGAGCTCTATTGGCCAACACACAACTGACGTAGAAATTGCCCGCCTTCTAGGAAGTAACAAACTCCACTAGGCCATAGTTGAAACGTTACACAACACCAATAAAAGTACAGAAAACAGAAGGCACGTCGTCCTTAAGAAAGTCCAACGGAACAGTAAGGTAATGAATCCAGATATTAGCCGTGAACGTGAAAATGCATCATTTAACGTGGAGATCCTTACGAATATCCTGGACGGTGGTGTAGAAAAGACTCGGAGGAGGAGAGAAATAGGTCAGCTGTGATCAGATTTATCTTCTATCTGCCCTTATTTATTGAATTATTTTTTAATAATAATATATTATTTTTCTTACAATAAAAAGCTTTAGTAGCTATTGTAATGGAATGTTTTAGTTTTTATGTGCCTTCTGTGGCTGGGTTGACTCATGAACTAGATTGTTCTCCTGCACTGAGCTTGAATCTACAGTCAGGTCTTGTCCATTATCCTGTTTCGTATACAACACTTAAATCGAAAATTTGTCTTAACTATACAACTTAACATAAATACCTCTTAAAAATAATTCCTTATAAAGGAAGAAACATAATAATGTCTCGAAATAATTTATTGTCTTTTCCCCAACAATACATTTTCAAATTTGTTTCTGCAGGGACCTCCATTTCATTATCATTATTTTCTCTTTCTCTTTTTTTATTGTGTGTCATACATTTGGCACATATAGCCTCTTGAATTTCTCAATACCCAATGGAAAAAATAACCTATATACAGTGTACAGTTTGTCACGTATAACCTATATTGCTTTATTTTTCTTTCCTAGAGTCTCTGGTCATTAGTGATCCAGACTTTCAGCATGAAGACCTGAACTTCCTATCCCGCAGTGAGAGATATGATGCAGCAGTGCGTAAAAGTGCTCAGATGATTCTGAAACTTAGGGAATATGGTATCTCTGATCCAGAGGAGATTTACTCCTACAAGAGGTATGCATATTTGTCACGATTCAAGAAACTCTTTCAGTTATTGTATATATGGTATGGTGAATTATTCAGGTTGATTGGTACACATTTTGCCATTGAGATGCCTGGGAAAATGTGCCTCAATCAACCTGAAATCATCCTATATGGAATATGTTGAGAGGATAGAAAACAGATAACAGACTAGTCAAAATGTTCGTCTACTCATTCCTTATAATTACAATTTTTCCACTCTTTAAATTCATGGTCTTAAAAAATATGAAAGTAAGTTACTCCTTCACGAGTGCCCTGCTGTCTTTGCCACCTTTGTCTCCGCATCTCTGTAATCAAATGTCATGTCATGGATGATTTTTTGCGTTATAGTGCCCACATTTGCTGAAAGAATACATTTTCTTACATTTGGAGTAAAAATGTCCTGTTATTTTTCTATTAATTATTTTTTTTTTTAAATGAATAGAAATCTTATAAATGTGCATTAAAACATTTGTCACATTACATTATTTAAGTTATCTTTCACCAAAGGCAAAGGTAAGTTCCACTGTGTTTAAAGAGATAGCCTGAGTAAACTGATCTCTGATTAAAAGTGTGTTAAAGGCAATTGAAGCTAGAGCTACCAACTCCACCCATATTCTCAAACTGAATTAGCAGAAGGAAATTAAACTTGTTATTATTCACATTTAGATGATTCAGATATGCTTGAAAGTTAACTTTTAATACACATTTAGCACAATTTAAATAGTTGAGTTATTATTATTATTTTTTTTAAATGAATAGAAATCTTATAAATGTGCATTAAAACATTTGTCACATTACATTATTTAGTTATCTTTCACCAAAGGCAAAGGTAAGTTCCATTGTGTTTAAAGAGATAGCCTGAGTAAACTGATCTCTGATTAAAAGGGGGTTAAAGGCAATTGAAGCTAGAGCTACCAACTCCACCCATATTCTCAAACTGAATTAGCAGAAGGAAATTAAACTTGTTATTATTCACATTTAGATGATTCAGATATGCTTGAAAGTTAACTTTTAATACACATTTAGCACAATTTAAATAGTTGAGTTAGCATCAACCAGTGCAGCCACTGTTGACTGTTAATTAATTAATCATTCAAATCAGTTCTGTATAAAACTGATTTCCTTTATAATCCTTTATAAAACTGTAAATTTATTTAACTAAATATCTGCATGTATCTCAAGTTGAAGTTTTATACATGTCTCTTCCATCCTGCAGTGTTGCGAAGGGTGTGTATCACGAGCCCTTTGGTGTCCATTATGTCATGTTCATGCCCACCTTAAACAGCCAGTGCACTACTGAACAGCGCAAAAAATGGATCCCATTAGCCGAGTCATTCCATATGTTAGGCACCTATGCTCAGACAGAGCTCGGGCACGGTCAGTCTCTCTCTCTTCCAGACAATTAAGGCAAATGTACTTTCTTTATTTAGACCAAAATGAAAGTGTTGTCCTTTTGGGGTTTAGAGATAACAGTACAGTTAAGCAGACCCTTGCAGGTGTTGACAGCTCAGTATGGTCATATTCGGTTTCCTAGAGTATAATGAATTGTTAGCTGGCTATAGTCACTCAATACCTGATTAAACCTAGTGTTTACCTTTCATTAAAACATTTCCCATCCTGACCTGTATATATTAGTCCACTTTTCAAAAACAAATTTCATCCTGACATTATTAGCATACAAGTATTAGGGGAAAAGGATTGCACGTCAACCACTGCCTGTAATGTTTATTTTGATGGCCAAGTCTGGTCCAGCTTTTTAGTTTGAATTCTGTCACGTGCCTGTTATACAGTAGTTGATCCTGTTTTGTACTGTTATATGTGTAAATGAAATGCATTATTTAGAATATTTTGTACTACAAAATTAGTTAAGTAGATTGGTGCTATATTGATTTTTGTCTGATTCTTACATAGAAATAGCTGACTGAGGTTAAGTTGATGTTCTATATACACATGCATTAAATGGACACTTTTGTAGGTGTTTTTTTTTTTCTTCTTATTCTCATCTATTCATACCATAAGTGTTATGTTTTTAAGACGCAATTGTGTTGTCGGGTATTGTAGAAAAGCTATATCAACATCCAGCTCTATCTGTTTTTGAACACGAGAGAATCTGTATGAATGGCCCCTTAGTTTGACTGCAACATAAATGCTGTTTTGCCTTTTGCTAGCTAAACAAGGATGCAGCCTAAATACATTTTTTTAATGTGCCACTGCTTTAAAAAAAAAACTATTTGACTAAACTTGTTATACCTTATGCATGTTTTTATGCATTCTTTGAAATTGTAATTATTACCACTGAAGAGCTTCTGTTTTAAGGAATACAGTTTGTGCAGTTATTTTTACAGCAGTAAAATATTATTGTTGTTATTGATTTGCAATAGTGTAATCATTAATCATTATTACATCTGATGTTTAATCAGCATCTGCATGACCTGCTTAAAAATGATTTTTCTCCTTTTTTGTCATTTTCTGTCCATCATCTTTAATCCCATCCCTATTCGTCTACATTCATACAAACCCACATTCTTACTCTATTCTTCTGACATTTCTCCTTTTCATTCTTAACACCCCCTTGTTTGATTTTTATGGCTACTATCTCCATAAATATTCCACCTTTATACTTTCCTTTGTATTTCTTTCTTGCACTTTTAATTTCTTTAAATACACCGCTCACTTTGACCCTTGCCCTATCAAAGCTGTGTGCACCGAGGGCGTCCAGAGCCTCTTGATCTGCACTTGGGCATGTTCCTGCCGACGCTGTTGAACCAATCCTCACCTGAACAACTGGAAGCTTTCTTCATGCCAGCATGGAACCTGGAGATTATTGGCACCTACGCGCAGACTGAGATGGGGCACGGTAACAAATCTGGCAACCTACCTGCACGCACATTACTATACTGAGTCACTGGACTCTGTTGGGTCACTAATGTCATCTTATACAGTTTTCCAGATTTTGTAGAAATGTTGTTACTGCATCCTGTCTGTTACTGCATTATGTGGACAGTATTGTATAGCTATCATAATGGCAAGAAAAGGGTAAATATCAAAGAAAGACAGACTGAGCTAAAGAACGGTTCCTAATTGTAAAACATCGATAATACATATCCACCTGCAGAGCCATACAGTGAGGAAAATAAGTATTTGAACACCCTGCTATTTTGAAAGTTCTCCCACTTAGAAATCATGGAGGGGTCTGAAATTGTCATCGTAGGTGCATGTCCACTGTGAGAGACATAATCAAAAAACAAAACAAAAAAGAAATCCCAGAAATCACAATGTATGATTTTTTTTAACTATTTATTTGTATGATACAGCTGCAAATAAGTATTTGAACAGCTCTCTATCAGCTAGAATTCTGACCCTCAAAGACCTGTTAGTCTGCCTCTAAAATGTCCACTTCCACTCCATTTACTATCTTAAATTAGATGCACCTGTTTGAGGTTGTTAGCTGTATAAAGACACCTGTCCACCCCATACAATCAGTAAGAATCCAACTACTAACATGGCCAAGACTAAAGAGCTGTCCAAAGACACTGGAGACAAAATTGTATTGGGCACTCCATGCAAGAGCTAACCTCGTGGGGTCTTAATGATCCTAAGAAAGGTGAGAAATCAGCCCAGAACTACACGGGAGGAGCTGGTCAATGACCTGAAAAGAGCTGGGACCACCCTTTCCAAGGTTACTGTTGGTAATACAATAAGACGTCATGGTTTGAAATCATGCATGGCACGGAAGGTTCCCCTGCTTAAACCAGCACATGTCAGGGCCCGTCTTAAGCCAATGACGATTTGGATGATCAATGCTAATGACGATTTGGATGATCCAAAGGAGTCATGGGAGAAAGTCATGTGGTCAGATGAGACCAAAATAGAACTTTTTGGTCGTAATTCCACTAACCGTGTTTGGAGGAAGAAGAATGATGAGTACCATCCCAAGAACACCATCCCTACAGGCGACTGCACTGTATTAAGAAGAGGATGACCGGGTCCATGTATTGCGAGATTTTGGGGAACAACATCCTTCCCTCAGAGCATTGAAGATGGGTCGAGGCTGGGTCTTCCAACATGACAATGACCTGAAGCACACAGCCAGGATAACCAAGGAGTGGCTCTGTAAGAAGCATATCAAGGTTCTGGCGTGGCCTAGCCAGTCTCCAGACCTAAATCCAATAGAGAATCTTTAGAGGGAGCTCAAACTTCGTGTTTCTCAGTGACAGCCCAGAAACCTGACTGATCTAGAGAAGATCTGTGTGGAGGAGTGGGCCAAAATTCCTCCTGCAGTGTGTGCAAACCTGGTGAAAAACTACAGGAAACATTTGACCTCTGTAATTGAAAACAAAGGCTACTGTACCAAATATTGACATTGGATTTCTTAGGTGTTCAAATACTTATTTGCAGCTGTATAATACAAATAAATAGTTAAAAATTATACATTGTGATTTCTGGATTTTTTTTTTTCTTAGATTATGTCTCTCACAGTGGACATGCACCTACAATGACAATTTCAGAACCCTCCATGATTTCTAAGTGGGAACTTGCAAAATAGCAGGGTGTTCAAATACGTATTTTCCTCACTGTACATAACAGCAGTTTCTAAACAGCAGTGCCAGGCCAGCAGTCTCAGACTAGAAGTTTGGTTAGAGCTGACAAATTGCCTACTCCACCACTAACCCTAACCTCACTGAGGCTAAACACTTTGCATTAACTTCCATCTTGATACAGCTGCCTCGGTGGTCCATATGGCCCTGCGGCACTGCTGTTGGATACTGTCGACACTAACTTCTAAACATGGAGCTGGAAGCTTAATGGTCTAAGGTTCTTTTGTTGGAGAGTCAGTGGCACCCAGAAGCAAAAGCAATGGCCAGCACATTACATTCTCCTAATATAAGAATTCCATCTAACTGATTTGGGATGAACTAGGCACAAAGGTGTAAACAAAGCAACCTACAAGTGTATTTGTGGAAACTTTTGCAACAGTGTTGGGAAGAATTTTCATAACAACTTTTGATATCCATTTTAGAATCATGCCACAGGTGTGTTTAGCTTTTGTCTGATAAAGATAGCCAATTGACTATGTAATTTATTATTTCTGATATGCTTTTTTCAAAGTAAACTTTTTTTTTATAAATCTGAAAAAAATAGGTTTTCAAAAAAATTGAGTATTAGTGAGTAAAGAGTATCTATTTTCTTTGCTGTCAAACACCTACAAGGGTTACCCTTAACAATGCTATTAGGATTTTTAAACTTAAAGATTATGAATACTGTTACATACTGAACCACAAAGGGGATTAGAGCTTTGTTTAATTAATAGGCAATACTTGACATTGAAACTGCATGAAATATGCAGGAATTTAACCTTTATTTACTTGTAAATCTTTAATATGTAGTTACAGTTCTCTGTGCTATGTCACATGTATAATATCTTTCTAGGTACACATATTCGTGCTCTTGAAACCACTGCTACTTACGACCCTTCCACCCAAGAGTTTGTTTTGAACAGTCCAACAATCTCCTCTATTAAATGGTGGCCTGGTGGATGTGAGTAAGCCCTGCTCAAATCAAAGAATCTTATGTCAAATATAAAATGGTACTGTGTACAACTGATTACATAATATTTATGTGTTTTTTAATTATTAATTTACAATTTACACTCTGTCTTTCTAGTGGGTAAAACCTCAAATCATGCTATAGTCCTGGCTCAGCTGTACACACAGGGAAAGTGTCATGGCCTACATGCCTTCATCACACCCATTCGCAGTATGAAGACACACATGCCACTGCCAGGTACAGAATCTTGGGTTGGTGTATATCCCTAAAAGTTGTGATGGTATATAGAGAGATTCAGAATAAAGCATGTGTGAGGTTTTGGTTGGTTTTTTTTTGTTTTTTTTTTGGTATGGTATTATATGACTTTAAGACTGTTTAGATCAGGGGTGACAAGCTCAGTTCCGCGAGAGCCACAGTCCTGCAGAGTTTATGAAACTCACCTTATCCAGCTAATCAAGTTCTTTAGGATTACTTGAAAACTACATGTAGTTTGTTTGTTGGAGCAGGGAACTAAACTCTGCAGGAATGTGGACCGCCATGAGTTTGGCACCCCTAGTTTAGAAGGACTGAAGTTGTAGTTACACAGTCACCAGATTATGGAATGATTGCTTTATTTTATCACAATTATTTGCCACTTTGCATTAGATATTACAACCACTTGCCTTCCAAAAATTTGAATTGTACACCAATACGTACACCAATGAAATGCAAATGTTTTTCTGGTTAATTGTTGCGCTGTGCAATTGGAGCAAAAACCTATTGATTCATCCTATACAGAGCCTATTCAATAAAGCAGTTTTAAAAATATTGTTTCAAATGATTGGATTTTGAAGCCAAGTTACACTGTTACGGCAACAACTAATAAAAGAACAGTCCAATAACTTATACATGATGATTTGTTGGATTTGCAGGTGGCAAAAGTTGCTAATTCTACAAATGTATATATATAAAAAAAAACCCTCTAAGGACCCAACACTCCATTAAATTTGCTTAATTTGGTGAACTGAAAAGAAAAATCACACCCATAGCTCTTTCTACTCAAATGCCTAAATATAAACTTGACAATACCACATGACAAACGTGATAGTAACTGACAAAAATGCAAACGAGACTTTAAAAAAAAACCCGGCAGTTAAAGAAAAACTGATTGAAACTCTTTGTTAAATTGTTAGTATTTCTGCAGTATCTTCTTGTATTAGACTTTGTTTTTAGATATTATTATTTAAGTAATTCTGTCCAAAATGAATTGTTATTTAAAACTTGACAGCTTGATATTTAGATGCTTAGACCTTTGTCTAGCAATATGATTTGTACACAGAATGTAGTCTTCAATAATTGAGCCATTGTTTTCATTTTTGTTGTGATTGAACAGGTGTGGTGGTCGGTGATATTGGCCCCAAATTTGGCTTTGATGAGGTTGATAATGGCTACTTGAAACTGGAAAATGTCAGGATTCCACGTGAGAATATGCTGATGAAGTATGCCAAGGTGAGCATATCCTGCACACACAGAAAGATAAAAAGGTTACAACAGTTGTGTTTATCTATGGCACATTTTACAGCCTGCCATAATATACCACAAAATCTATTACAATCTATTATACGTTTTTCTGGAACCCACTTACTTTGAAGCCCTGAATTTGTATGCCTCCACAAGGCTGGCCAGTTGTGTTAAAAATTTTTGTCATCATTTACTGACCCTCAAGTTGTTGCAAACCTGTATGAGTTTTTTTCTTCTGCTGAACACAAAGGAAGATATTTTGAACGATTGGAACTTTGGCTCCATTGACTTCCATAGTATTTTTTTCTATTATGGAAGTCAATGGTGCCAAACAACCGTTTGGTTCCAATCGTTCTTCAAAATATCTTCCTTTGTGTTCAGCAGAAGAAGAAACTCATACAGGTTGCAACAATTTGAGGGTGAGTAAATGATGACAGAATTTTAATGGTGGAGTATCACTTTAACTAAATAAATAAATGATGAAGAAAACTCTGTTTCCACTGGAGTATTCTCAAATGTAATTGCTTTACTTGGTGTGTTCTTCTATAGGTTGAGCCAGACGGTACATATGTGAAGCCTCCTAGTGATAAGCTCACATATGGCACTATGGTGTTTATTCGCTCTATGATAGTGGGGGAGTCAGCGCGAGCGCTCTCCAAGTCCTGCACCATTGCCATTCGTTACAGTGCAGTACGACACCAGTCTGAATTACGCCCAGGGTGGGTCTCTCTCTCTCTCTCTCTCTCTCTCTCTCTCTCTCTCTCTCTCTCTCTCTCTCTCTCTCTCTCTCTCTCTCACTCTCACTCTCACTCTCACTCTCTTGGGTTTTCCTTTTAGACTTTTGCTCAAACAAATATTACAGAAATAAATAAATATTTGAAGGTGATTTTAAATTAACTTTTCATTTTTTTTCTTTAAGAGAACCAGAGCCACAGATCTTGGACTATCAGACCCAGCAGTATAAACTATTTCCTCTGCTGGCCACTGCCTATGCCTTCCATTTTGTGGGGCAATACATGAGTAAAACATACCATCGCATCTCAGGAGATATTAATCAGGGTGACTTCAGTGAGCTGCCAGAAGTATGCAGAAAAATGTTATAAAAAAAGTTGTATACATGTTTTTATCTTTTTTTACATGCTTGTCTGTTTTGTAGCTCAATTTGAGTGTGTTTTATCTAATTTTTGACATTTATTTTATTACCTCTCTTTATTCTTTCTATAGCTGCATGCTCTATCTGCAGGTCTAAAAGCTTTTACCACCTGGGCGACGAATGCAGGCATTGAGGTGTGTCGCATGTCATGTGGTGGACATGGTTACTCCCGCTGCAGCAGTTTACCTGACATCTATGTCACCTTTACACCGACCTGCACTTATGAGGGAGAAAATACAGTTATGATGCTGCAGACAGCTAGGTAAAACACCTATTTACATTTAACTGAAGTTGCAATGAATAAGTAAAATATATTATGCTAGATTATGATATATGTCTGTGACTTAATGGAGTGAATTGGGTGGAATTGCCCTTAGCTGCCTAAGATTTCGGACGCAGTCCAAGATCTTCTTCGCATTGAGCTTCTCTATTTATGCACTATCTAGTGTATTTAACTGGATAGGCTAACAAAAACATTAAAATGTAACAACAACTCTTAACGCATTTTGTGCACAATTGATAAGGCTACCTGATGCACACCTAAAATTCAAATACACTGTTTTTGCATTAGAATGTGGATTTTTATTTTCAATTCTATGAATATTCGAAATTCGAATTTGACAGCCCTAACTGAGAAACAGGATAGGATTGGCATCTCTGTTTTACTAAGGTTGGACTGTCTGTTGTGTGAATGTGTGTTATGGAAGGTCATCACTTGTACATCACAAAACCCATTAAAAAGAATAAGAAAGGTGTTAAAATGTTATATAGGCTCATACCTTTGACAGTTTGTGATCAGTCTCTTTAATTCAAATTACTGTAGTTTTCTTTTTACATTTGATGGGATGCCAATAATACTTGAACCACCAACTGTTATTTTCCACAAAGGTGCACCATGCAGATTATAGAACTTCATAAATGTGGAAGGTGAGGACCGGCCGGCCGCATCACAAATATCTTAAATGGGAAACCCAGATGACCAAGCCCACGACGAGGCCATGCCTCTAGTTGAATGGGCCTTAACACCAATGGGGCAAACCTAACCCACTTACGCATAAGCCAAAGAAATGGCGTCCACTATCCAACTAGAAACTCTTTGCTTAGTGACTGGATCACCCTTGGATTAGCCACCAAAGCAGACAAACAACTGTTCCATCTGTCTAAAAGACGCAGAACGGTCCAGATAGATTCTCAGCCCCCTTACCGGGCAGAGAAGATTAGCCTCCCCATCATCCGGAAGGGCTAACAACGTAATAACTTGGGCTCTAAACTGAGTCGAGAGCACCTTAGGTATATAAACATGTTGGGGCTTTAGAACGACTTTGGAGTCATCTGCCCCACTGCAAACATGCAGGGCTCACGGATAGAGCCTGCAGATCCCTCACTTGCTTGATAGATGCCAAAGCCTCAACAAGTTTCAGATCAACCGACTGGAGAGGTTCAAATGGTGGACCCTTGAGGGCCCTAAGGACCGTGGAGAGGTCCCACAGAGGCACCGAAGGGGGCCTAGAAGGGTTAATCCTCTTAGCAGCCTTCAGAAACCTTATCACTGGAGCATTTCTGCCCAAATAGTGACCAGCCACCGGAGCATGATGCGCTGTGATGGCTGCCACATAAACCTTGAGCGTGGATGGGGTGCATCCACGCCCGCTGTGTACCTCTCAGAGAACCCCTTTACTGCTGGACCGAAGAGGCCGGAGCTGGAGACAGGGGTGTCAAGGAACCTCGTTCTGTCGGCGTCCTTAATCTCGGTGAGGTTGAGCCACAGATGGCGTTTGAGCACGACCAAGCTAGCCATGTTTCTCCCGATAGCGTAGCGCTCCTCAGGTCCCGAAAGGCCTCAGGGTCCAGGCCAGACTCGTCCATGGAACGAAGGAGTTTGGCCTGGTAGACCTGAAGCACAGCCATCGTGTGAAGGGTCGATGCTGCCTGACCAGAAGTGGAGTAAGCGCGTCCAGCGAGGGCTGAGGTGGTACGGCAGGCCTTATTAGGATGAGTGGCCCTAGTTTGCCAGCTAGCAGCAGTGTTCGGGCAGAGATGAACGGCCACAGCCTCTTCGAGGGGCGGCAAAAACTCTTAGCTCTTTTCCGCTGCGCCATCCACGAAGGATCTTTACACTGAAAGTAAAGATCCCATGGCTAGCTCCTCGTGGAACTCGGGGAAAAATGGCGCCGGTTTGTGACGAGGGGCCTGTTGGTGCCCCGACAGGAACCATCCGTCCAATATCCATCCTAACTCGAGGTTAGGGTGACCACCTGCTAATAAGCCCAAGGGGGGACAAGGGGTATGTTTCTGAGGGACAATGTGGGACACTGCTTGGCGCGGCGGTGCCCCCACCCCACGGGCAGACTCTGATTGTCACGGGGTAATCCAAGGAAGACGAGGAGGAAGGTATAATAAACAAATAACTTTAATGAATGGAGCACAGGAACAGGTTGACAGCGTGTAGACACGAACAATACCGGACAAGGGAGTGAAGATAGACAGGAACTTAAGTACACAGTGACGGTGATTAACAAATGACAATCAGCTGTGCGGGAGGTGATGAGTGTCCATGGCAACAGATGAGGGCGGAGAACTCAGACGAGGGGAACACGTGGTGAATCAAAACACAAACAGTCCAAGGGTGGTGACAGATCGCCCCCCTCCGGCAAGGCGCGACCTCGCGCCGTGGCAAAATGACGGAGGGGGGACCGGGGGAGGTTCAGGTGGAGGACGAGACGAAGGTGTAACACAGACGAGAGGCTGGAGTGACGGGACGGTGAGGGGACGATGACGATACCCTGGCGGCCTTGATGGGGATGGCGCGGTGGCACAGACCCAGAGCCTCCCAGTACCGACAGCCGATGGCAGGGATGACGGAGGGAAGAAACCAGATGGCGAGGGGACTGACGGTAGCTGGGGGATGACCGACGGAGACTCGGTGGCAGGATCTCTCGGCGCAGACAGAGAGCCGGTGGACTCCAGCGACGTCATCGGCATAGGAGACCCCGGTGACGTAGCGGCGACGAGCGCTGGAGCCGTAGCCAGAGTGCCCGAGAGCTGAGGTGGAGGTGGAGTGAGGGAGGACAGAGGAGACGCCACAGGGAAGGAGGAGCCCGCTGAAGCCGAAGGGGTGGAGGGAACAAGCGTAGCAGACTGACCGCAAGTCCGTGGCGCAGGCAGAGTGACGACTGACCAAGGGGGAGCCGGCAGGACGAGGGAACCCGCTGCAGCCGATGTCTCGATGGTCTCAGGCGGAGGCGCAGGTGGGAGGAGCCAAGACGGAGCCGGCAGGTCGACTGGCCGAGATGGAGTGCCGAGGACCGAGGCTGGAGGCGAAGCCGTGGGATCCTCGAACACAGGCGCTGCGGATGGTGGGCTGACCTGCCGCTCGACGTCGGGGACTCCCCACGGAGATGGTGCAGGGCTGCGCACATCCAGCAGCGGCGAGGCTGGAGGACTGACTGGGAACGGAGATGGAACAGCGTGAACCAGACAGACAGCAGGGCAGAAGTCATCACAGGATGATTCAAAATATGAAAGAGATGCAGATGACGGGTGGGATAGGGCGGGAACGATCTCCAGTGTCCTGGGTTTCATCAGCCAGTCCTCCAGTTCCGGGAAATTAGTCCCCTCGTCCGCAGATGTCGTGGGCTCACACCCCTGGTCAGACTCCTGTTGGAGCTCCTCCTCCGGGGCGAGGGTCAACTCTGTCCTCTTTGTCTCGGGCACTGGTTGACGCGTCGCGGCGGGTGGTAGCTCTCCGTCTGCGGGGGGCACGCACGAGATCTCCGCGGTCGAGGGTGGTGATTCCGGCTCTGGGTCTGGCAGTGTTCTGGATCGGGCTTCGACGCTCTCCAGACACCGGGAAACGGCCTCCTTCCAGTCCAGGTTGGAGGTGTCTGGGAGGTCGACGTGCTGGTGGTAGGTGGCCCCGATCCAGAACAGGGTCTTCAGGGTTTCGTCATCTAGGGGACTGGAGAGTGCAAGTGGAACAAAGTCTCTGGAAAACGACACAAAGTCTGATGAGAATTCAGCGAGGGTGATGAAGTCGAGGTTCATCTTGAATTTTGGGTCCGGTATTCTGTCACGGGGTAATCCAAGGAAGACGAGGAGGAAGGTATAATAAACAAATAACTTTAATGAATGGAGCACAGGAACAGGTTGACAGCGTGTAGACACGAACAATACCGGACAAGGGAGTGAAGATAGACAGGAACTTAAGTACACAGTGACGGTGATTAACAAATGACAATCAGCTGTGCGGGAGGTGATGAGTGTCCATGGCAACAGATGAGGGCGGAGAACTCAGACGAGGGGAACACGTGGTGAATCAAAACACAAACAGTCCAAGGGTGGTGACACTGATAGTGGTTTACCCATATCTAGAATTGTTACTATTGCCTTACTGTTTGTACATGAATAATTGTTAAAAAAAAAAAAAGCACATACCTTAGCACATGCATTAATAATGCCCTATTCCCTAAACATGTGTAATTGCTGATATATTCTCATGAATAGGCCAACCAATGTGTATTTGTTTTCTAAATAAAGATGAATATTTTGAACATTCAATGAATTGACAGCACTTCCACTTACGATTTACTTTAGCTATTTAATTTTATTTATTTTTTATTACAATTAATTCACTTTAAATCAATAAAAGTATAAAATTATAGGATTAACAGGAATTATAGTTGCTCAACACCACAGGAACAGTTTTAAAAAAGTCGAAAAAAAAGTCTAAACTCACAACTCCAGAGGTTCACGGAATGAGAAGCTGCGCTGTCATGACAACAATGAAAAAGTTGACATCAACCTAGTCAGCGAGAGCATTCTCCGTGTGGCTGATTCCCAATTCCCAGACAGACAATGGAGCTCGCGTGTTGGTCCGCCTTGTGCAGCGAGCCTCCGCACATGGAGCAGAAACGAGGCATCTGTAAAAGATAAGTTAGCTTGAAAGGATATAAGGCAAAATCGAGTCTGAGAGAGGGGCAGCTCACCTGAAAGGCTTGATTCGACGGTGATCTCAGTAAGAAGTTCAGGGACGTGAAGACTGTTGCTGAAGGAGTAAAATCTGCTATAATGGCAAATTCGGGGGCCTTTATAGACCGGGTCACGCCCTTGGCGGGCTCTGACGTGGGGCTCCATTGGTTGCACGTCAGAGTCACCCGCGCCATTATTTGTGCAATTGGTGCAGCACAGCCTATGAGTCGTTAAAATCCATATTCACAAATTTTGTCATGCAATTTTTCACAGACATCCTGCTGAGTAATAATTGGCTGAAAAGGTGTTTTATAATGCATATAAAATATATGTACAGTACATTTATGCATTTGGTAGACACTTTTATCTAAAGCAACTTACATTGCATTGCAAGCTACACATTTATTCTCATCAGTTCTTGCTTTTCCTGGGAATCAAACCCATGCCCTTGGCCTGGCAAGCGCCAACTGTCTACTATTTGAGCTACAGGAAAGCTCAGTAACAACAGTATAGTGTTGTTGTGTTTAAGTATAGATCATTTGTTTTCAGTTTCAGCTTTTTTAAATTATTAAGTTGTTCAAAATATTCAATGAGATGATTTACCATGTATCTCAATGGAATAATTTATTTGTACAACTTTAATTATCTGACATGTCTTTTGTTAATTAGGTATTTGGTGAAGAGCTACAAACAAGCACGGGCAGGACAGCAGTTGACGGGCATTGTTTCTTACCTGAACGAACCTCAGAACAGAATACAGCCCCATTCTGTGTCCTACCGTCCCACTGTTGTCAGTATTAATGACCTGGCCAGCCTTGTGGAGGCATACAAATTCAGAGCTTCAAAGTAAGTGGGTTCCAGAAAAACGTATAATAGATTGTAATAGATTCTGTGGTATATTATGGCAGGTTGTAAAATGTGCCATAGATAACAGTGCTATTAAAAACTTGCTCACATAGAATTTTTACAGTGACTAAGAATGTTTTTAAAAAATGCTCACAGGTTAGTTGAAATGGCAGCTAAGAACCTCCAGGCAGAGCTACAGCACAGCAAGAGCAATGAGGATGCTTGGAACAACAGTTCCATTGATCTTGTCCGAGCATCTGATGTGAGGCTTCTTACAAACAACCTCTGAGTAATCAACACAGGGGGGTGTCCAATCTTGGTCCTGGAGGGCCACTGTCCTGCTGAATTTAGATCCAACCCTAATTACACAAACCTGAACCAAGATAGAGGTCTTTACGACATGGGCTGTGCCCTAAAGCTTAGGCAGCTGACTTGTTGAACAGCTTCTGAGGCATCTTAACCGTCTAATGTACTTCAATAGCAAGCTTTGGTCATAACCAGGCTCTGCACCATGAGGGGGCTAAAGGGGTATCTGATTGATTTGTGCTCCATCAATTTCAATTGACCACCCCTACACTTCCAAGCAGGCATGTTATTAAGACAAATTGTTGTTAAATTTTGCAGGATGTTGGCCCTCCAGGACCAGGATTGGTCACCCCTCTGTTAAAACAAATTTTCTTAAAGGGATACTTCACCTCGGGAAAGATGAATGTGTATTTAAAATGGGTCATTTATGTAGAAGAAATGTGAAATTATTTTTGAATTTGGAGCTTTCTAAACTGAGAAAAGCCAGAAAATTTATTTTTGGCTTATGTGGATGAAAGACAACTCCCAGAATGCAGAATGGGCTATATGCACGCATAAGTTCCGCATTTGACGTAAGGATGCTCGTCCATTTCCGGTTGTGAAGATTAAAGTGGAGGAAAACCGGAGAAAACGGGATTATGGCAGAGTCTTCAATATTTACTGTCCTCCCGTCTTTGAAACGAAACGTACATACGTTTAGATGTAATTTTATATATAGTTATGTTTATTTAATATAATTTTAAAAAGAAGCATAAACACAACGAGGGGTGTCTGTTTTATCTGTTTTTGTGACTAACGTTGCATTAGTATAACCATGGAGTATAAAATTCAATATAAATTCTCGGTATTGCATTGGACTCTATGATCGGTGGAAGTTATCGAGCATCCTTAATCCTTCACCGGAAATAACGCCGTGCATAGACCCCATTGCTTTGCTGAGCACAGAGCACAGTAGTTAAACAACAAGTCTAGGCTACTAATGAGTCTCTGTGATGAGTCTGCCCAGGTCTGCCCAAAATGTCCGGGATTCAGCTTTTGTGTTCTACAGTCGCCATTCATTGTTTATTGTGGCGAGCAGGACGAGACTAAAAGTTCAAAGTTTATTTGTTACATACAAGTTCTAGTTCATACAACAAGCAGTGAAAGATAAGTCTGGTATCCCTATAGACTGTGTAATAAAACTGTACCTAAATATATATATATAAAAAAAAATTAAAATAGTATTAAGATAAGTAGTTTTTTAAAGTGCAAAAGTGCAGTGCCATGTATTAACCATCTTGTCGCCATAGTCCTTAAAATGTAATGTTTTTTATGTCCAAGTTCAGTAGTCTGATGGCCTGTGGAAAGAAGCTCCTCCTGAGCCTCTCCGTTTTAGCCATCAGACTACGAAAGCGTCTACCTGATTGCAGAAATTTAATCAATAAATTTCCAGGGTGAGTGGCGTCCTTGTATACCTTCACAGCCCTGACTCTGTTCCGCCGGATGTAAATATCCTGCATTGATGGAAGAGCATTCCTAGTTATTCGCTCTCCTGCACGCACCACTCTCTTTAAGGCTTTACAATCCTGCGCTGAACAGTTTCCAAACCATTATGAGATGCCATAAGTCAATGTACTTTCTATTGCCCCTGTATAAAATGTTTTTAAAATGACAGGGGAAACCCCAAATCTCCTCAGCAGCTGCAGATAGTATAGCCTTTTTCTGGCAGTCTTTACTTGTGCTTGAATGTGATGGGTCCAAGACCGAGGGCCATGGGAGAACGGCGGGAGGCCGCTGACGTGATTACTAATGAGCGACACCTGTGAGATGCACCGGTCTTGTATCTCTCATGGAGGAGCGGAAATTTTCTTAGCAATGTTAAAACACACATCAACCGATCACTTGTTTAGCGTTTGTGTAAACACTACATTCAGATTCACCAATCGGAATTAATTCAGTTAGATTGAAACAAAAGGTGTGCATGTAAACAATGAATGATGACTGCAGAAAGCAAAAGCTGATCGCATCCCGGACATTTTGTACGATTTCGACGGCCGGACATGTCCAGGACAAAGAGGATGGTAACCCCTACTACACAGCTTTCTCCATAGAACAAGAGCATGCTAGCTTAGCTTCCAAAAAAAGATGGCTGACACTAGTGTTGTCACGGTACCAAAATTTTTGTATTCGGTACCAATACCAGTAAAAATTCACGGTTCTCGGTACCAATTTCGGTACCAAAGCTTAGTTTAAATTTACATATATTTAAGTGTTTATCACGGTTACAAGTATGGGAACTGTACATTTGTATTATAAACACTTTAGAAAAAGATAAGATAAAATGGCCTAAAATTAACAATAGTATACACTAACACATTTTTAAAGTTGTTTGTAAAGTTTTAATCCGTTAACATTTATTTAATGCACAATGAATGAAGTGAACAAACATGAACAATCAAGTGTTTGTATTAAATAACATTTACAAACATTAATTAATGTTGTAAAAATATATTGTTCACTCAATGTGTTGATGTGAACTAACTTAATGTTGATGAATGGTAGCTATCTTATTGTAGCGTTACCAAACTATACAGGAGATAAAACATGTTTTATTTGACTTGACTGTACTTTTATTTAATCTAAAACTGCATTCATATTTAATTTTAAAAAGGCTTTTTTTCAGGCCTGTAGCGTTGCTTGGGTGCGTTGTGGCCTTTAAAGCAAACTCAAAATTGGCCCCTTCACTCTAAAAGAGCAAACAATAAAATAAATAATACCTGTAAGTCCCAAAGCTGTCCGTTTTTGGCTCGGCAAACGATAGTCTCGCTCTCATGGGCTGCTCTCGTGAAATGGTCTGTGGCTCCGCATGTCCCACGTAGCCAGAGGAACTCTGAACCTCACGGTGATTCAGAGCGCTATCTGGTTAGTTGTAAAATCTGAGGGATTTATTCTATTGTGTGCACTAGTTCAGGTGGGTGCGTGTTCGCACTGGTATGTCGGTCAAGACATCTGAGTCAGGATTCAGTTCAAGGATTGAATGAAATTATTTAAACATGACAGCACAGTCAGACCACAGGGAATTTATTGTTCAACAGTCTCATTTAGTGGACATTTACGTAGAAATGTGGTCTGTGAATGACAAAAAGAACAATGAATAGACAATAATCACAATAACTTTCAACAATTTGCAAGATAAAATAATATCCTTAAAGTATAACATATACTAAACAAATATTATTGCAATACCATGTAGTGCCACAAAGTGGCGCATGAAACGCACAGAATAAAGTAAGTGAAAGGTCATTATATAGTTGCTGCGTTATCAAATGGCACGGTAAATCTGACGACTGGCAAGAAATCAATAATCCAAATGTACAATACTAAATACTATAAATGTATTATCTACAAACATCCATTAAATACTAAAGGAAGAATTAACATTAAGCAGCAATACAGAAGATGAACACGAGAATCACTATACTGCTCGTGCAAGTGAATCTGACGATGATAAACCAACAAGTCATCACTTGACTAACACAAAGTCAACCAATAAAGAACAGAGAATCGCACTTACTTATTTTCAATGACTCACTAAAGGAATGTCCACTTTATGGAGAAGTTTTACCGTTGTGTCAGCCTCAGGAAACTATTATCTCTTCAACGGATGCACACTGACTGATGACACACAGTGGAGAGTGCGCTTATTGGCTGGAGATTGCGCTTGTTGACTGTAGAGCACGTTCATTGGCTGTGTCTTCTTAACACTGCCGCCCCCAAATATGCGGAGCATATTTGTTCTTTATAGGCTTAGTCAATTTGTAGGAGATAAGTCCTGGACACATCTTCATCTGAGAAAGCAGGAAGGGGAATCAAACGAGCAACAGGTCGCATGTAGATCTTATCATTCATTTGGATCTCAGCTGCTCTAATACATCCATCTGAACCAGGGAAGGTTTTTATAACCTTGCCCAATAACCACAAAGCACGTGGGACCTGTGGGTCTACAACCATAACTACATCTCCAGCGGAAATGTTTTTAACCTCGGAATGCCACTTTCCACGAGACTGTAGTGAAGGTAAGTAGTGACGGATGAAACTCGACCAGAACTGGTCAGCCAATACCTGGCTTTGCTTCCATCTCCGCCGCCCCATGAGTTCAGTAGCTGGATAGACCACTGGTGGTAAAGAACTATCTGGCCGCCCCATGAGCAGGTAGTTAGGCGTAACAGGATCAACGTCAGCTATGTTACTTGAGGTGTAACCTAGTGGCTTACTGTTTAAAATGCCTTCAACTTCAATTAGGACTGTCAGGAGCACTTCTTCAGTCACAACCTGTGAGCCAAGGGTGGTGCGTAGGGCATTTTTCACAGACCGAATCTCTCTTTCCCAGGTTCCGCCAAAGTGTGGAGCATTTGGTGGGTTGAAGTGGAAGGATATTTTCTTTTTGGCCAGCTGTTGTTGTAGTTGAGGGCTGAGGGAAGAAAATGCTTCTTGCAGCTCTCTTTCTCCTCCACGGAAATTGGTGCCCTGGTCAGAGATTAACTCATGGTGTGCCACGCCGGGCTACAAACCTCCTTAAGGCCATCAGGAATGAATCTGTATCCATAGAAGTGAGAAGATCCAGATGTATACTTCTCGTTGTTAGGCACTTAAAGATTACTCCCCACCTCTTCTCACAGCGTCTGCCGATTTTAATTTGAAATGGTCCGAAACAGTCCATGCCAGTACTGTAGAATGGTGGTTTATGTAGTCTCAAGCGGGCTTGAGGTAGGTCTGCCATTTTGGGAACAACTGGCTTGCTCTTCCACTTTTGACACTCTTTACATTGCTGCTGCTTGCGTATGGCTTCACGTCCTCTCAATACCCAAAAGTTTCTCCTCATTTCTGCAAAAACCCTATCGGGTCCTGGGTGGCAGAGCTTGCTGTCGTAATCCTGGATTAGTAATTTAGTGCTGAAATGCTGAGGATGTAGAACTATAGGGTGGATTACTGATGATTCCAGTCCTTCAGCCCGTCGCAGTCGGCCACCAACTCTGACAAGCTGACTGGACGTATCAAATTCTGGTGCAAGGGTAAGTAACCGACTGGTTGACTGTACAGGTTTCCCATCTTTAAGTAATCTGTACTCATCAGGGAAACTGTCCCTCTGGGATTTTTGGAGGATGAGCAATTCCGGAGCTAGATAATCTGCTGCTGAGAGCTGTTCTGTTCCTTTAAGGTTCTGGGCTGTTGCCTCTACTAGCTCCTTCCAGGAACTGTAAGTAGCAGGATCAGGAATGCTTGGGAGATTAATCTCTGTTGAAATGCCACAGAATATTCCCTTACCATGCTCTCCTTTATCCTCCGGAGGTTGTAGATTAGGAGTTATTGGCCATGATGACTCAGGTTCAAGGAGGAATGATGGCCCTTGACTCCATCTGTTGGTCACTGACAGATCTTTAAGTGTTTTACCCCGGGTCAGATCATCGGCTGGGTTCTTATCAGAGTCAACGTACCGCCAGGTACACCCTGCTGTGAGCTCTTGGATCTCCGCTATCCTTGTACCGACAAATACCTTGAATCGGTATGATTCTGAGTTGATCCAGGCGAGTACTGTGGTGGAATCTGTCCACATGAACACTTGGCTGATTTCTACAGTAAGTTCAGTCTTAAGCAGTTTGGCTAGCTGAGCACCATTCAGGGCTGCGCATAACTCCAATCGAGGTATGGTATGTCTTCACTTAGGAGCGACTTTAGATCTGGCCATGATGAAGGCAACCTGTACTTGACCACTATCGTTCTCTGTGTGCAGATATGAGACAGACCCATAAGCCTGCTCAGAAGCATCACAAAAGATGTGTATCTGTCGGGTAACCTGGAACTGGTCAGTGTCTGAGGATACGAAACAACGAGGCAAGGAGATGCTGGCTAAGGTAGGGAGCTCTTCTTCCCAGTCATTCCAGGACTTCAAAAGGTCATCAGGCAGGTTGGGATCATCCCATTCCCTCTGTTTATCCCACAACCTTTGTACCAAGACTTTAGCTGGTGTGGTAAATGGGATGATGAAACCGAGTGGGTCATACTGAGTTGCGAGCACCCTGTAGATGTGACGAAGGGTACGTGGTCCAGGCTTCACTGGTCGGGTTTTATACCCAAGGGTGTCTAATTGGCAGTACCACTTTAAACGCAGTGTGGATTCCTGTATTTCAGTCCGATCTTGCGACAACCACAATTCTGTACTGTTGGATCGTGCGTCTGTTGGCAGGTGCTCAACCACACTTGGAACATTACTTGCCCACTGCCGAAGGTCAAACCCACCACTGGCCAGGATTTGACGGAGTTTATCCACCAGTTGTCTTGCTTCCTCAGGTGACTGAAGGCTCCGCAAGCAGTTGTCCACATAGAAGTTCTTCTCTACTGTGACTCTGACATCATCATCGGGCTTGCTGTGGTCTATGATGTGCTGTTGAAGGGCAAGTGGTGCCAAAGGGTAACACCTGCCACTCGTAGACATCAGGAAGTTTAGTTCTGTCAAGGTCCCGCCACACAAAATGGAGGAGGTGTTTATCTTCAGGCAGAAGGCAGACCTGATGAAACATCCCCTTGATGTCACCACTTATTGCCACTCTGTGCTCACGAAAGCGCAACAGGACGCCTAATAAGGAGGGCCCTAACGCTGGTCCAGGCAGTAAGTAGTCATTCAAACTGTGGCCTCCAAACTGGAAGGAACAGTTGAAAACCACACGATTCTTTCCATTATGATGAACCATATGGTGAGGAATGAACCATGACTCACCATCAGTGTTGACTTCTTCAGGGAGGAGTTTGCGTGCATACCCAGAGACCTCTAGCTTACCTATCTCCTCCTTATATGCAGCAGCTTTGATGGGGTCCCTTTCCAGACGCTTCTCTATACTCCTTAGGTTTGGTAGTACAGCCTCTTTAGAAGCTTGAAGAAGAGGCATGTCTTTCTTGCGAAGGAGTGGAGTAGCATATCGGCTAACTCCATCAACCAGTACTCTCCTGGTCTGGTTCTGTAGAAGGGTAAGAGCTTCTTGATCTTGTTTTGACCTTGTGAGCAACCCTTCGGACCTTATGGGTAAGATATCGGCCTGCCAGAGTTTTCGACGTTCTGAAAAAGTTCCACCATTGAAGGTTTAATGGTAATATGCAGACACTGCTGTGACTTCAATTTATCTTCAAGAACTCGTGCTGGACCTTGCAGAGTCCAACCCAGACGTGTCTTAATGGCTGCTGGACCACCTGGTGGACCAAGGCGGACTGGTTCTATCGGGGTGATTAGGTGAGAATGGTCTGCTCCTATCAACAGCATTGGGCTGGCTTTGTGAACTGGCTGAAGTGGTAGACCTCTCAAATGACTGTATTTTTGTTGAAGGGATGCAATCGGATAGGAATGTTCCGCTAGGCTCAAGGGTTCTGCTGTAAAGGCTCTCTCGATGAGATAGCTCTTATTAGGTTGAGAGGGTGTTGAGATCCTGAAGGAAACTGCTGTGCCATGGAGTGTTGTTATGTCCTGCCTTATAGTCCTCAAGGCTAAGTCCTCTGACTTTCCTGTGAGACCTAGTCTTTGAGCTGCTGATGACAGAAGGATGGTGCGCTCTAAACCGTCATCGAGCACAGCATATGTGTCAAAGCTCTGACCTTGTGTTGCAAGATAACTCTAATGACTTTAAGAAGGACTCGATTGGACCCTTCAGGTCTGTCCAAGTACAGCGGTGTATTGGTAGAGCTGACAAGGCAGGTGCCCTCCTTCATTGGCTTAACATTCACATCATGGAGGATTTGCAAATGTATTCCATTGCACAGACGACATTGCTTCTTCAAAGTACACTGCGCAGCTCGGTGGGAGCGTCCACACTTCCAACATCTATGATTGTCTTTATCCAGTCAGTCACTTGATCTTTGGAAAGTGCTTGGAAGGACGTACACTGGCTCAGGTAGTGGTCTTTACCATCACAGTAAGGGCAGAAGGCATTGCTTTTATTTACGCTTTTAGCTGGCTGTGGCAGCACTGAGAATGATGGTTGATCTGCACCATGGAGTATTGTGGTTGGTTGATATTTCAACTTGGAATCCCTGCGGATGTCTGTTCTTTGTTTGACTCTGTGAACTTTGTCTCCACCAATGCTTTCATGGTCTTGACACCATGATTCAAACTTGAGCCACTTAGCGAAGTCAAGGAGTGTGTACACAATTCCTGGTTCAAAACTCATATGCCTTGTAAAGGATGACCGCAACTCTGGAGGTAGTTTAGTCAGGAGTCGAGCCACATGTGATCCACACCGTAATTCAACTTCTCCTTCTGTGCCCAGTGTATTCAAGAGACCTACCAGTGCCTGGATTTGTAGAGCAAAGCGTTCGAAGCCTGCAGTATCTCCAGAATGGATGTCCGGAGAGTCCATTACAGCAGCTATTCGATTTAGAGCAAGTTGGTGCGGTCGCCCATACCTCTCAGTAAGTGCTGCCATAGTGTCTGAGTATGGAGTAAGGGAGTTCAAGAATGAGTCTGCTATCAAGCGAGCTTCAGTTAGCTTTAAGTGGTCAACTAGAACCTGGTACTTAAAGAGTTCAGTTGCATCCTCTGGCAACAGATTACTCAAGGCTAACTTAAGGCGGGTGAATTCACCTGGATCTCGATGGGAGAAATACGGTATAGATTGTCTCCTGTCTATTCACATCCATCTGCCACCTTGGTGGGTCTGCGGGTAACCAATTAGGCTGGACAGAATAATGCGCTGGGGGCATGGAGGGAGTAGGGACTGATCCATCCATCTCTGGCTGCTGTCGACCCAGGTAATGTCTGTAGGGGTCATGCGTACTGGAGGGAACCTGGGCTGCAACTCTACCAGTAGCAAGGGTGTCAGCGTACTGATGTTGAACTGGAGGAGGAGTATGATGGGCATTCCTGTCTGTACTATAAAGGTTTGTACTCTTTGGAGTTGGCATTATGCGTGGTGTCGGTACTGGATGAGCACGGGGTGCTGGGTTAGGGACAGGTGTTTCTGACTCCCTGTAAATAGTTCTAGGAGAGGGCACTGGAGTTGGTTGGGATGGATACTGCTGTTTAGCTGTAGGCGATGACCTCTGACTTGACTGGCTCCTCGTTAACATGTCTTGCATGATTTCTGTCAGTCGTCTGATCTCCTCCTTCATTGATAATTGAGATTGACGAAGCTCTCTGTTTTCTTTTTCAATGTCATGCACTGTCTTATGAATATCTGGAGGTAAGGAGTGAGTATAGTCATCTTGTGCCCTCCACTGGTCTCTAATGAGAAACCATGGCTCTCGTTGTGGTCCTGTTCCCTCTAAAGAATCAGGTGTTCCACGTTTAGCTCCCTCATCTGAGCTGTAATCTCTGGTGGTTTGCAGGCAAGCATTTGAGGTATCTTCCCACTGTTTATCTTCTCGCCCATGTGTCTGCTGTGCTATCTGTATGAAAGGTATGGTAACTTGAGCATTCGTTGGATACTGGACCTCAAAGTCTTGGAGGTATGCTGGCGGACGAACTGAACGTCTAGGTCGTGCACCTTGGATCTGATATTCTGGGTTCTGGGGTTCTGACATCCTTAGTCCAGTGTAAACACACGATCCGGCTCGAAGGACCAATGTAAAATCTGAGGGATTTATTCTATTGTGTGCACTAGTTCAGGTGGGCGCGTGTTCGCACTGGTATGTCGGTCAAGACATCTGAGTCAGGATTCAGTTCAAGGATTGAATGAAATTATTTAAACATGACAGCACAGTCAGACCACAGGGCATTTATTGTTCAACAGTCTCATTTAGTGGACATTTACGTAGAAATGTGGTCTGTGAATGACAAAAAGAACAATGAATAGACAATAATCGCAATAACTTTCAACAATTTGCAAGATAAAATAATATCCTTAAAGTATAACATATACTAAACAAATATTATTGCAATACCATGTAGTGCCACAAAGTGGTGCATGAAACGCACAGAATAAAGTAAGTGAAAGGTCATTATATAGTTGCTGCGTTATCAAATGGCACGGTAAATCTGACGACTGGCAAGAAATCAATAATCCAAATGTACAATACTAAATACTATAAATGTATTACCTACAAACATCCATTAAATACTAAAGGAAGAATTAACATTAAGCAGCAATACAGAAGATGAACACGAGAATCACTATACTGCTCGTGCAAGTGAATCTGACGATGATAAACCAACAAGTCATCACTTGACTAACACAAAGTCAACCAATAAAGAACAGAGAATCGCACTTACTTATTTTCAATGACTCACTAAAGGAATGTCCACTTTATGGAGAAGTTTTACCGTTGTGTCAGCCTCAGGAAACTATTATCTCTTCAACGGATGCACACTGACTGACGACACACAGTGGAGAGTGCGCTTATTGGCTGGAGATTGCGCTTGTTGACTGTAGAGCACGTTCATTGGCTGTGTCTTCTTAACATTAGCCATCATGCTTTAAAACGACTGTCTTTATAACGAGTTGCCTCAGAAACGCAGCGCTAAACTGCCGTCTCGTCCCAAGAGATCATATATCACTCTCTCTCATCCATCGCGGCAAAATTGAAAGATGCTGTCTTCGTTTTGAAATCAACAAAACATTAGTTTTTTCACACCTTACTCCTAAACAGTAAAATAAATTAGTCACAAATCACTTACTAACGGTTAGTTAGTCAAACAAACACCATTTAGGCGAATCAATCCGATCTGGATTTTTTTTCTTTTTACCTCCTCACTCAGCCTGTAATTTTTTTTTCTCTCGCAACCACCAATCACCATCACGAATAGCTCTCTAGGAGGTGGGCTTTAGAAATCCCTTATCCAATAACCAAAAGAAATTATCAAACTTGCTTGTAAAAGCCACATTGTCCAGCAAGTACATTTCAACCAAACAAAATAACAAAACTGAATTTTAAAGAAACAGTCCACATATATTGATATCTGTGAATTACATCAAACATAACATAAATAGTATGTACCATATTTAAACTCCATTCAAATGCTCAACTTTACCTAGGTTACACTCTTCCCCTTCTCAAAATCTCATGACCTCATGAGGCTATTAACGGCTGACTTAACTATGTCTGGTAGTTAATGTAGGTGAGGATATATTGGGGTTTGTTTCTTCACAACAGGCACATCGTGCTAATGGATGACACCAAACGGTGCTACAAGAATATCTCTTTTGAGACAGCCCCTCAACTCGTATGAGCATCCCCCCATAAGCAATGGATAACGGCTGATCTGAAGGCTCTCCCAACTCATCATAGCTCAGCTTTACAACTGGTTTCACCTTTCGTTTTGGACGGCTTTCCATAGTGTTTATCTCTCTTATAGGAGAATGTCTACACTGACCCTCTTCACCATCTATTAACGGGTTCTCTTTTGAGCCAGGAATTACATAGGAGGAATTATCCTCCTCAATCTCTGTTCTTGGATTTTCCCTCATCAGTTCTTCAGGAGGATGATTGTTTTCAGCACGGGATACAACTTCCTCCTCTACAACTACAGGCTCAGGGAAATCTAGTGATAATGGTTTAGTCAATGTACTAATCCAATCAGGATTTTCATAATAGTACCAATCAGGGGCGCAACTACCCAGTTTCAGAGGGGTATGCAGCAACAATTTTAGCGGGGCCGTTTGTGGGCCGTTAAGACAAATAAATTAAAAAAGGAAAAGCACGTCGGCCCAGCGGGAATCTCACGGTAGTCCCGATGGCCACCGAGATATAGATAGCCTATGCCTGGATGTCATATTTTAAATCCTACCTGTTGGCTTTCAGCAATGCATGCAGTTATTTAGCTGCTGTTGCATCAATTGACATGCCATCTCCTTTTCTCTCTTTCTTTTTCTATTTTTAGCCCCACAGCATTTTGTTTTATCCATCTTTTTCAACGACAACTCGACTACTCGTACCTGCTCACTCAGAGCTCACGGCGCCCCCGCCCGGTCGCGATATTACCCGCCCCCCTTCTCCATGAGGGCGCCTACTCTAGTCTGGCTGTTAGTCCTCTAAAATTGTATATAACATTGAAGGAATGCAGAAATGATTTAGAAACGGACAACGGCAGCTACATATAGAAATACAATATAGCCTATATATTTTTTTTTTTTTTTTTTTTTTTTTTTTTACCATCGCTTTGGCTCCCCCCATTGTGCTGCGCCCCTATGCGCCGCATATAGCGCATACCCACTTTTTGCGCCACTGGTACCAATTCTCTTCATCATCTTCAGAAGACATCTCCAAACTTAGAATCATTTTTCCAGTTTCTTTCTCTCTTCTAAACTGCTCTTTCTTTGCAGTGTTTGCTCGGGTTACTGGAGATTTTATCACTTCTATTTCTGTATCAGGTTTCAGAAATCTCACATTATCTCCAATGAGTAGCAAATGATCCCTATGAAGTGTTTTCACTCCTCCCATGCCTGTCTCTGGTTTTAGTTTGTACACTGGTAAGTTCTCAAGTTGCTCTGTCACGATATATGGTAAAGATTTCCATTTATCCTGCAACTTGTGCTTTCCTGTCAAACCAGATTCCTAATGAGAACTCGGTCACCTTTTTCCAAGTGCTGATGTTTCATTTTTTTGTCATAGTACCGTTTATTTCTCTGATGGCTTTTCAGGGATCTTTCTGCAGCCAACTGGTAGGCTGTTTGCAGTTCAGCTTTCATTCTTTGGACATACTGCAAATTAGTTTTTCCTGCTTCCTCATCCAGGGACATGCCAAAACACAGATCAACTGGCAGTCTCGCTTCTCGTCCAAACAAAAGGTAATAAGACGAGTATCCAGTTGACTCATTTTTAGTGCAGTTGTATGCGTGCACCAACTAACTAATATGCTGGCTCCAACGGTTCTTTTGAGCTGGATCAAGGTTCTGTTAAACCGTTCAGGCTGAGGATCACCCTGTGGATGGTAAGGGGAGGTTCGGGACTTTCGAATACCCAACAATCTGAACAGTTCTTTAATCAGACGACTTTCAAAGTCCCTTCCTTGATCAGAGTGTATTCTGGCCGGTAGACCATAATGTACAAAATATTTTTCCCATAGAACCTTGGCAACAGTTAGGGCCTTCTGATCTTTTGTAGTGAATGCCTGGGCATATCTGGTAAAATGATCAGTCACTATCAGAACATTTGCGATTCCCCTTGAGTCAGGCTCAATTGAAAGAAAGTCAATGCACACCAAATCTAAGGGCCCGTTGCTAGAGATTTTATTCAATGGTGAACATCTCTGAGGCAAAGTCTTTCGGGCAATACACCAATACACGTTCTCACATACAACTCAATGTCATTTGTCATTTTAGGCCAGTAGAACCTATCTTTCAGAAGTTCAGTTGTTTTTTGCACTCCGAGGTGTCCACTATCATCATGCAGAGACTTCATCACTTGAAGATGGTAGGTACTAGGCAGCACCAACTGTGATTTTTTCCTTTCCATCATCATTTTTAGTCACCCGATATAGAAGCTGGTTTTTGATCATTAGTTTTTTCTCCTGCCTCTGCATCAATACCACATTTGGATCTGAACTTTTCGGCATGGAAAGTAAACTTCCTGATTCTACTGCTTTTTTCGCAAGGCCAATGACGGGGTCTTGTTCCTGAGCATTCTTAAACTCCTCAACTGTAACTCCAGCCATCTGATCAAGGCCAAGTTGCACAGGACACACATATAGCTGTGGAATGATCTGTGGAGGGACCCCAAGTTGATCAATCAACCTGACGGAAATCTCTGAACAACTGGTCATTTGACACACGGCTTTCACAGCTGACTCGGATACTTCTTTCCATCCATCCAAATCAACTGCATTTGTCGGGTATCGGGATAACACATCAGCATCCACATTATACTTGCCTGGTTTATACTGTAAACTGAAGTCATAGGTAGCCAAAGCAGCTAACCATCTATGGCCAGTTGCAGTTAACTTAGCACTCGTCAAAACATATGTTAGGGGATTATTATATGTTCGGACAGTGAACTTAGCGCCATACAGATAATCGTGGAATTTGTCCACAACAGCCCACTTCAGCGCAAGAAATTCCAGTTGGTGAATTGGATAGCGCTTCTCAGCAGCATTCAATTTTCTACTGGCATAGGCTACCGGTCTAAGTCCTCATGGATACTCTTGATTTAGTACAGCCCCCAATCCCGTTAAACTGGCATCCACATGAAGGATATAAGGTTTTTCAGGATCAGCAAAGGCCAAGACTGGAGCATGGGTGAGACAATGGATAATGTTGTCAAATGCATTTGTGCACTCTTGATCCCAACGTTCTCCAAACGGGTCAGTTTCCCTGAAGTACATCTTCCCTTCAGAAGTGACCTTCTTTTTCCCCTTCGCAGGCAAGTACCCTCTTGTCAGCTCTGTCAGAGGTCTCACAATGGCAGAATAGTTTTTAATGAACCTGCGGTAAAACCCACAGAAGCCCAGAAAGGATCTTAAGGTTTTCAGATCTGTTGGCATCTTCCAGCTGGTAATTGCTTTCACCTTTTCAGGATCAGGTGATATTCCTGCAGCCGAAACAATATGCCCCACATACTTAACTTGTGTCTGACAGAACTGACATTTATCAATTGAAACTTTCAACCCAGTCTCTTCCAGCCGATCTAGTACCTTCATGAGCCGCTCTTCATGCTCTTCCAGCGTCCGACCAAATACAATAATGTCATCCAAATATACAATGACCTGCAGGAGGTGCATGTCTCCGACTGCTCTCTCCATTAACCGCTGAAACGTCGCTGGAGCTCCTGTGATACCCTGCGGCATGCGTTCAAATTGATAGAACCCCAGCGGACAAATGAATGCGGTCTTTTCTTTGCTTTCTTCTGCCATCTTTATCTGGTAGTAGCCACTGCGAAGGTCAAGGACAGAGAACCATTTGCTTCCCACAAGACAATCAAGGGCATCATCAATCCTTGGGGTGGTGTACTGGTCAGGAATTGTTCGTTGGTTAAGTGTCCTATAATCAATACACATCCTCACTGTCCCATTCTTCTTGCGAGCTATAACAATGGGAGATGCATAAGGGCTCCTCGATTCTGTAATAATACCTGCAGCAAGTAGATATTTTATGTGCCGTCGAACGTCCTCAATGTCTGCAGGTGCAAGGCGACGAGACCTCTCTCTAAAAGGTCTGGGATCATGCAGGTTTATGTGATGTTCGACCCCTTTGGCAAGTCCTACGTCCCATTCCTCCAAGGAAAACACATTTCCTTTGTCCGACAATTTCTGACTTAACCTTTTCTTCCATTCTTCTGGAACACTGGAGTTTCCAAAATGAAACAATTCTGGATTAATAGTGGTAAGGACATTGTTACTCTTCTGAGCAATAGTCACTGTATCAGTTGATTACACTTGCGCTACTATAGTCCCAGGTGGAAGAAAGATGTCTCTAGAGGTCTCATTGTGTATTGGTACTCGAAGTTGATTCAAATTTTCCTCTTGAAAAGGTAAAACCACAGGGGGAATGAACAGTCAGGAAGGCAACTGATCATCTGCAGAAGTTTCCACAAGGAAAATGTCCTTTTGTATGGGCTTCTCACACTCTACTTGACATATTGCTTGGAGCTCCCCTTTTGAAGGTACTGTCAGAGAACCGGGTCCCACCCACTTTACTCTTCCCTGTGAACAGTCAGCACTCTCTTTTGATTTAGGTTTTTGCAGACAACACAACTCCTGATAAGGCGAACTGATCCTAAAGCTGTGAGCAATGCTGGAAGAACCAGTCTCTTCTGTTAGCGCCGCCAACCTTGTGAAAAAACTGGCATTTGTCCAAATTATCACTGGGACTAATTGGGGTCCTTGGGGCTCTGGACAGACCAAGGCTAGAATGGAAATGGTTTCCTCCACGTTGGTACCGGAGGTGGGGAAAGAAGCATCAACCACAATATATCCCTTGTAAGGATAATTAGATGAACTGAGTCCCCATATAGATAATCCATGAAGTGGTTGAATTGGCACATCAAGCAAGTATTTAGAATACCAAGAGTCAAACACAATAGTGACTTGGGATCCACTGTCCAAAAGAGCTCTACATGGGTGTCCATTGAGCTTCAGGGACACTGTAGAGGTAGGTCCCACCAATCCTTTAGGGAGACATGCTATTTCTAAGGCATCAATCTGACTTTTCTTTGAAAAACAATCAGGTTTTCCTGCCTTATTGCTGTCATTTGCCGTTTCACTTCTTTCACTTTTAGCCTTCTTTAGTGAACGAACAAGCTTTTGGATCACTTTTGTGGAATTTTAAGGGGCTTGGCACCTAGTTGCGATGTGTCCATCTTCTCCGCATCGATAGCAGAAGAAGTCTTCCTGGATCTGTCTAAACCTGCCTTTGGGTGGCATAGACCAAGAGTTGGATGGCCTCTGAACTTGCTCAGGCGACTGGCTATGAGTTACACTCATAACACTAATCTTCTGCTGCAATTGCTTTATTTGATCTTTCAGAGATTGCACCTCCAAATCACGGTGGGTATCTACATGTGTCTTTGAAGAAGTAGACCCAGACTCCAGCAGCACAGAAGCAGCTGAAACATTTGGGGACCCTTGTACTAGCCTGGCTCTCAGATCTTTGATGTCTGCTTTTAACTCTTTCACCACAGAAAAGCTAAGTTTCCCTTCGTCATGACCCTGAACAGACTTTACAGTGGCTTTTATTTTCTGCCTTGCAGCTTCATTTTCCTCAGCTTCTCTGACCTCATTCAAAAGTGTCAAAAAGTTTGGTGGGTGATTTTTCCTCTCTCTAAGCCTCAGCTGCAGAAGCATTAGGTCTGACTCAACAGCCCCTCAAATTAGTTGCTCAACCCTAACTCGATCCAACATTTGTGGAGACACTCCACCTTTCTGCACAACTTTGTTTAGTGCTTTGTCTACTCTACGCAGAAAATCTGATAAGGCTTCCCCAGGGCATTGTCTTAAAAGGCGAAAGGCAAAATACAAATCCTCTCCTGTAAAACACTAGCTTCAGGATTAGAGAATCGTACTGCCTTAATGATCTCGAGTGCAGACCCTTTTAGGCTCTCTACTACCCTTCGTCTTTTCTCTTTTTCTGAACACTCACTCAGCAATCATCATACGGGCTTGATCAACCCAGCCCTCCAATGTTTCTTCCCCTTGAGGTGTAGGCACAGTGCCGGAAAAAGTGCGTAAGACAACAGTTCAGTGGGAACAAGCTCAGGGTTAATGGTCTCACGACACTCGCATAACACCAGTTGTTTAAATGGGCTGGAACTTTCCTTGGTAGCTCTTACTCGCACTTTTCCCCAAGCTTTTACAGATTGTGTGACATCCTCAATATGTGCCACTTCCACCTCTGTTGACACTCCTACCAACAATATGGCATGAGTCTTATCAATCAGAACCTCTTCACACCAATTAGTGAGTTCTGCTTGGAAATCACAAGAGCCAGACGAATCCATCTTAAATTGCAAAACAGTCAGCAAGAGGTAAACTAGTTAAGATACCAACAAAATAAATTTGAGTTCCCCGTACGGGCCACCATTTTATGTAACACCCTACTCAGACAAAAGTTTCTTCTTTCCGGAGATATTTAGAGTGATCACACGGGTTCTTTTATTTTTGTGTCTCTCGACTAATTTTGGGAACTTGTTTTAAACTCAACTAACAATAGTCGAACCTCTTACTGATTTGAAGCACAGAAATAAAACCCTCAATATGAGTATGTAACAACACTACTACCACGATTTAAATCACAAACCCAAAATAATGAAATTACTCTGTTCTTTCACTATAAACAACTACAAAGTTTATTAAAGGTCCGTTGAATATAGAATAAAAATAAAAAATATGCAAATACGAAGAATTTCAACTTCCCTAGAGTATAAAAACACTCTCCAAAATGTCACAAATTAAATCACTTCAATATTCCAAATGGCAAGTTGCCTATGTAGTTTGATTTTAATTACATAAATTAACCCTTCAAATCAACAAATGACAACGGGATCATCTTACTCAGATAAACCAAAAATAGTCGTGGGCCCACACACACACACACACACACACATTTTCACACAGTCTCACGTGCATGTTTTCCCCCACGTTGTAGGCCTGTAGCGTTGCTTGGGTGCGTTGTGGCCTTTAAAGCAAACTCAAAATTGGCCCCTTCACTCTAAAAGAGCGAACAATAAAATAAATAATACCTGTAAGTCCCAAAGCTGTCCGTTTTTGGCTCTGGGCTGCTCTTGTGAAATGGTCTGTGGCTCCGCGTGTCCCACGTAGCCAGAGGAACTCTTAACCCCACGGTGATTCAGAGCGCTATCTGGTTAGTCATCATGCTTTAAAACGACTGTCTTTATAACGAGTTGCCTCAGAAACGCAGCGCTAAACTGCCGTCTCGTCCCAAGAGATCATATATCACTCTCTCTCACCCATCGCGGCAAAATTGAAAGATGCTGTCTTCGTTTTGAAATCAACAAAACATTAGTTTTTTCACACCTTACTCCTAAACAGTAAAATAAATTAGTCACAAATCACTTACTAACGGTTAGTTAGTCAAACAAACACCATTTAGGCGAATCAATCCGATCTGGATTTTTTTTCTTTTTACCTCCTCACTCAGCCTGTAATTTTTTTTTCTCTCGCAACCACCAATCACCATCACGAATAGCTCTCTAGGAAGTGGGCTTTAGAAATCCCTTATCCAATAACCAAAAGAAATTATCAAACTTGCTTGTAAAAGCCACATTGTCCAGCAAGTACATTTCAACCAAACAAAATAACAAAACTGAATTTTAAAGAAACAGTCCACATATATTGATATCTGTGAATTACATCAAACATAACATAAATAGTATGTACCATATTTAAACTACATTAAAAAAATGCTCAACTTCACCTAGGTTACACGTGTAAACAAGTGGATTCAGAGAGAGAGCCATATCAGCGTTATGAAGAGGACGCGACTGTGCACCTTTCAGACAGCGCGTCTAGAACTGGATGAACCTGGTATTCGGTACCTAGAAAAGCTGGTACCGTAACATTTTTTTTTTTTAGTACCGACTTGGTACCGAAGTACCGAGTTTTTTGACAACACTAGCTGACACAATGTATACATTCTGTGAGTGAGATCCCACCCTCTATGGGTGGGTTGAGAACATGCAGGACAGCCCTTACTACTGACTGTAGTCTTTAGCCTCTGGCCAAAAAATCCTCAGATGACGCAAAATGATGATTTGGAGGATTTTTTCCAGACAAAAAAATACATAAATCTCTCGTCTCAGGGGGATAATGAGAGTGGAAAGCACGGTAATTTGAAAATACTACAGGTTTCCTACCAATACAAAGCTTAATGCTAAATCCTGAAGTATCCCTTTAAACAGAAGAGTTAATGTACTGCTTCAGTATACAAAACCCATTAAATCATTTCATAATAGATGATTTGTACAGATTCAGCGTTGCAGAAATGATTGTTTTAAAGATTTTGGTTTTGACTAATTCCTTTTCATTCTCTCTCCACAGGCTCATTGTCATTATGTGGTAGTGAAGCTGTTTGAAGCTAAACTGAGTGAGATTGGGGATACGGCTGTCCACTCTGTGCTCAGCACTTTGGCTCTGCTTTATGCCCTTCATGGAGTCGCGCAGAACACTGGAGACTTTTTACAGGTTCTAGACCATACAGTATATAAGACATATTTAGTTCATATATTTTGATCAACCTAGAGTAACCTTTTGATTAAACTGTACCTGAGACTGCAGAGTTAATTTAATCGAAATTTAGATGTTGTGAAATGTTAAGATTTATTCATTAACAACCAGGGATGCAAACAGCATAATCGTGTCTTTTCCACGTTCAAGTTCATTATTCCAAATGTAGGTGTGCGGCAAGCGGGCTCATCATTGAAGCGACAAGCTCTTTTTTCCAGGTGGGGCGAGATGAAAACACCTTGACTTTTAAGAATGCCACAAGCGGCCACCACAGGTCATGTGACAAGAACCAACCAATCAGCTTCACCTTTTCGTAATAACATTAAAAGCTCAGTCAAAGTGAAGGATGGGTATGCAACCCAAACACCCGGGTGTTTTTATCTTCTCTGTAAATAAATTTTGTGGGAGAGCTAAGGGTTTTTCAGTCGTGGAAATCCATTAGCTACTAAATAACTTTTGTCGTTCTGAATAGCGCAGTGCACGGTTGCATAGCAACGAAAGACAAATTTTACTATAAGCTAATGTGCATTGTAAATGTCAGGAATTTATCTTTTTTGACTTTTTTCGATTGCTAAACAACAGTGAGCACAACTTGAGCTACATGTGCAAGAACTCAAACTCCAGTCTGCGCAGCTCAGTTCATGTGGACCGAACTCTAGTTCGTTTTTCATTGCTTAAACAGTTTTCAAAAATCTACGCACTTATCCCATGACTTTAACCATAACCTGCACAACACTGTGGATTTACAGCACTTTGTCCAAATGCTTACACACATTGCTGTCGAATCTGTAAACCACACATTCAAAACAGAATAGATTTCAGCCTTGTACCTTTCACACACTGCTGATTGCAATTTCAGCTGAAAGGCTGAAAACCTGTGGCTGATGCTAGAGAGAGGCAGGATTAGCCACTCACTTATTTGTTCGAATTACAGTATGTACTTTTCATTTCTACCTTTTTTTTTCTCATTACTGTAATTCCATAAATTACATGTGTTTGCATCCCTGTAATAACAGTTATGAATAGTTATTTTGTCTCTGATCATAGAGGGAACGTCATCTCACTCACCAGATACATTAAAAAACAGGAGATATGTATCAATACTAGCTCCAAAACTGCTGCACTGATCTTTAAATGTACTGTTTATCCAGGGATGTCAAACTCCACAGCCCTGCAGACTTTAGCTTCAACCTAAATAAAACTTGCCTGATTCAGGGTTATTTGAAAACTACAGGTATGTGTGTTTCAACAGGGTTGGAACTCAACTCTGTATTGTGGCCCTCCAGGAGCTGAGTTTGACAGCCCTGGGGCCTGTACCATAATGGTAATTGAACAAACTAAGTTGACAAACTTGAGTTGACAAATCTAAACCAATCCGAACAGGCTTTGTTGGTACCATAAAACTGATCACCAACTTTCTCCAACTCAGGCTTTGATCCTGAGTTCATGGAGCATGTGCTTAAACATCCCCTGACATGAAATTTTCACTTTCTGAGGTTTTGTAACATTAATATGAGTTCCTTTAGCCTGTATGGTCCCCCAGTGGCTAGAAATTTCAATCAGTGTAAACCGAGCGTGGCTATCTTTCTCTGCCTTTGAGAAAATGAAAGCTCAGGCGGGCTGATTTTGAACAATTAGGCTACACTAAACCGGCTGCATGGTATAGGCCCCTGGTATTGTACTCTTCTTTTTTTCTTTTTCTTTTAGCACAAATATGTGCTAATTAAGCTTTAACTATTATTGTTGTTATTATTACTGGTATTGTGACAAACAAACTGGTGGTGAGGTTTTGAAATTGATTTCTCTAAAACTAAAGCAATGACCGTGGAGTTTTAGAGCTTTTATCTTTTAAACGCATTCCAACTGTTCTAACTTTGAGCATTGTTTGTTTATTCTAGTGTGCTCCAAAAAGTTGACAACATTCATTTGAAGCAGATAAACACATTTACAGTCTTTCTATTCTGGTAAAACAGACAAAAAACTTTTGATGACTCTAAGATATAAATGCATTTTTGTCTAATTGTATAACACAATGCTGACAGGGTTGGGCCCTGTCTTGTGGTTCACAGGGTTGTCCCACAGATTTGCAGTATGCCACTGGACATTGAGACAGCTGTTCCTATACCAGCAGTTTAGCATATCTCTTCTAGGTGTAACAGCTGTTCCTGATCATATTTTTCTTCTTTGTCAGGCTGGTCTGCTAAGTGTTCCTCAGCTGACTCAGATCTCACAGAGACTGAAGGATCTCCTCTCTCAGCTAAGGCCCAATGCAGTGGCTCTGGTTGATGCCTTTGATTACCGCGATGAGATGCTTAATTCTGTTCTGGGGCGATATGATGGCAATGTCTATGAGCACATGTTTGAGTGGGCCAAGAAATCGCCTCTGAACCATACTGAGGTGAGTATATAGTGCATTGGATATCTGTGAAAAATGTTATTTTAGAAATGAGTATGTATCATAATCATGTCTGGTGAAGAATGTAATGGCAAATTGTGTTGTGTAAGTTAACTTTATTTTGGAAAATTAGATTACAAGAACCTCATATACATTTTTTTTTCTTAAGGTGCATGAGTCATACCACAAGTACTTGAAGCCCCTACAGTCCAAATTGTAAGCAGTGCATTTATGGGAGAAAGGGAAGAGTGTCCAACACAATTAATGCCGTTTGCTCTCACCAGCCCTAGATTTCCTTGCCATCTACTGTAGAAAATCTATTCATCCCATGTAAGGATTCTGCTCTCAGAGATGAGATTATTTTTTGTTTTTGATTCATTTTAAATGGGTATGGTTCCATTCTGCATTCTAATTATTTAGAGAAGTAGGTTCTCTATGCATTAAAATAAATGATAATTGAAGTGAATCCACATTCATTACTTTTTGTAATTGTATAGATTATTTGTTTTTTATGTAATATTTGCTTAAATTGTCTCTCTAGAGGATGTGATGTTAACTGAATAACTTGAGTCTGACTGCTATTAACTGAATAATTACGGTAAATATTTGAGTTCAGACATCCTCTTTAAAATCATGCCTTAATAAGACCCATAGACAGGAATGTTTTAATTTTTAATTTTGTAGCGAGTATCAAAATCAATGTATTGGTAGTTCTATTGCAATGATTTCCACCATTTACATAGAAGTGAATCTGTGATTATATTTTTTTCACACTGTTGTTATTTCAATTCTTATGCTACATTAATAAAGGAAAATTATAGCATTTACAGTTGTGTAAATTTGCAGAGTATTTTTAATTCATGAATTTAGGTAGTGGAATTTTCATTTCTAATTACAATTAGAATATTTACGTTAAATGAATTATAAACACATGCATTAAGAGAATATGGTAAACTCTGAAGCTTGTATGCCTCGTGCTAAAACAAATCTCATCTCAAATCTAGCTTTGGAACATCATGATGCTAAGTGAAGTGTGACAAAATATTCATTTTTTGGTGAACTATCCTATTAAGGGTAATGCACAGTGCACAGCTTGGGTCTACTGTAAAATGTATGGTCTTTCTCCAAAATCTAAAGATAGCACACTGACTCTTGAGATAAGAAACAAAATATGTCCTACACACAGAAGTCCTCTTTATGTTAAAAATAAATAAATAAATAAATATATTAATTCAAATGAAAATCCTTAAAATGTTACATCTAAAGGATATATCTAAAGGAAATCTGGATACTCAGGAGACTTATTGCATTAATTTTAAATCATTTTGTTAGTATTATTTTAAATACATGTTCTATACTTGGGAACCTGTCCTCAGCATGAAGTAACAATCTAAAACTTCCAAACAAAGTGTTTAAAAGTGCAACAAATTCAAAAATATACTTTTAAATTGAAAGGCAGAGATCTGTTATATATCAAAAATCTGTTATCAGAAGCCTGTGCCGTTTTAAGTTCCAGTCGTGTCTGAAAAATTTATTTGCTGGAGTTTGTTTTTGGATGAGCGAGGAGGATTTTTCTTGAAACTTACCCAAGAATGTTTTTAGAGAATGTATTTTTTTTTTTCACTTCTAGCTCTTTACTAAACACTAGTAATACAGAATTGAAGACTTTTGATTTTTTATCAAATTATGCGTCAGTAGACATTATATGGTAGCTTGTGTCAAAAAATGATTTTTAATGATTTCGGTTTTGACAGGTGTTTATGACAGGATATGAGGATGGAAATAGGGGGTTTATGACCTTTTGGCCCAGCGTGGTTCCGGTGTGTTTAGTAATAATACGTTTTTATTATTGAAAATAATATCTACAGAATGATGAAATTATGAACAGACGATCCGCGGATATGATTTCGGATGGATCGGCAATGTCTGCGGGAGAGAATGAAAAGCGTTTAAAGAAATAGCATTGATGACAAAAAAGTGTTAAGTTTTTAAAAAGATGTTAAGTTTATTAAGTATTTACAAGTACTTTTTAATATTGTGTTTAACTTAATGAGGTGTGCGTTACAGTATGTCTACCTGGCTAGTCACTTGTTGCAAATTCTTTTTTAATAGGCTAAATGAAAACCATTGTGCTTGAATAAAGCATATAAATAAATAGTGATTTAAATAAGATAGAAATTAAATAAGATGTTAAATTTAAAAAGTACTTTAACATGTTGAGCTTAATGAGGAGATAGTAATGCATTTGGATAATGTTGCCGATTCTAAAGTCTTTCTGAGCAAGAAATGGTACAAATAGTTTTAAGAAATCAAAATCATTGTGCTTGATCATTGTGAATTCAACAAAATGTTGAATTCACTATAAGCATTGTAATCTAAAACACCCCAATATACTGTCTTAAACAGTTAAACAAAACAGTGAATAATAGTACTTCATTTGAAATAAGATGTTAAATTATCGAGTATAAGCATTTTTAATCTAATACATCATTGAAATAGGGTCCGCTTGGATGACCATCGGAGACGAGAGACAAGCCTGCACAACGAGAGAATGAATAAAAACCGGGACATACTAAAACGCCTAATTGATTGTGTCATCTTTTTGGGATAGCAAGAATTGTCTTTCAGTGGACATGACGAGGGGAATGAGTCGATTAATTAGGTAATTACTTGAAGGTAATTACTTGAAGTTACTGTCTCTGCTATCAGAATTCGATGCTGACTTGCGACACCACCTTGCCACGGCCATCATTTTTATGGGAACATCGGGGAAAATCCAAAACGATCTAATAAATGCTGTTGCTGAGGTGCTAAATGATTCCATCAAAAAAGAGATTACCAACACCAAGTTTGTCGCAGTTATGGTGAATGAGACCACCGATTGCAGCAACTCTGCACAGCTGTCATTTCTTCTCCGGTATGTTACTGACATCGGAGTAAAGACAAGTTTTTTTTAAAGTTTGAGGATGTCACAGAGAAAAAACGAGCTCACGATCTAGCAGCTTCAGTACTTGAAGTGTTGGGTTGCTACGATTGCAAAACAAAGTTAGTTTTATTATTGGTACCAATTCTAAGTTAACCATATCAACACCACCCTTTCAAACCCCAAAACTGAGCCATATCCCAGCCTAATCTTACCCAAACCAAGACACATAAGAACAAATAAGTCACAGAAAAATTCTATATTTTATTCAATTTAAATTTTATTTAACAATAATACAAAAAATAAATATTACACCTAGAATTGTGTAACAGTGTGAAGGCTATTTTTTTATTTTGTACATTCCAAGTGTAACATCTTATTACAACCTGTAAAAGCCGTTCTTCTCACATTGCTCCTCTCATTGTAACTCCAATTACCAGCGATACCAACAGTCTGTCAAGTTTTCTTGCCCAAGAACAGTCCTGTTAAAAAAAAAAAAAAAAAAAAAAAAAGATTAACATTGAATATGCCTCAACTATACATGATTTACCTATATACAATACTAATCTAGCTCTAAAACTCATTTGTAATCATTTTGTTAGATCATAGAAAGTGAGTGCCTTTAGGCCAGAGTTTCCCATCTTTTTAAGTAACTTTAATTTCATTGTTTTTATCAATCAATTTATATCCGCATCTAAATATTTTATATTTAATTATTTTAACCATAATTTTTACATTCAACCATGTATGGTTGTTCTCCTGGTTCAGTTTTTTTGTAATGTTTTTTGTGATGTGATCAACTCTTTATTGTCTTTAAATAAAATAAAATCCACTCAAACATACTGACAGGGAAGGGGGAGTGACATATCATCAATAATTAAACAATATGAAAGGAGGAATAAAAAAGGAAACTTTATATAGTCATTTCTTTATATAGTCCAATATGTTGGAAGAAAAACATTATGCCATGCATCAATGATAGGTTTAGCTCCTGGTTCAGTTTTGCCATAAGTGGCCAATTGTTTATTGCATTTAGATGTAACCTCTAAACATTACCCAGGTTGAGAACTATAAAATTATGTGATTAATTTCATTCTTTCAATGTAGATATTTTAATAGTACAGTATAATTATTTTCTCTCAATCGCCAACGAATATGGCACATGGCACACATGTTAATGAAATGACTAGAAATACATGACTAGCAAATATAACTGCAAGCAGTGATTGCGGGGCCAAGCACCTTTTGCACACCACACACCCCAAATGCATACTCAACACCGCACACCCCACACGCACACATACGCACACCACACACACCAAATGCCCCACACATTCACAGCAAACAAGGCACACCCCACACACACGCACACACACCACACACCCCACACACACGAACACACACCGCACAACCCAACACCACACACACGCACACCCAACACCACACACCCCACACACAAAGTTTTTGACTTAAACAAAGTTTAAGTCAAAAACAAACAAAAAGTCAAGTCACATTTATTTATATAGCGCTTTTCACAATACAGATTGTATCAAAGCAGCTTCACAGTGATAACATGAAAGTAGTACAACACAGATCAATAATATTGCTAAACACTAAATAACCCCAACTGAGCAAGCCAAAAGCAAGGCGACAGTGGCAAGGAACCAAAACTCCATCAGATTGGATGGAGAAAAAACCTTGGGAGAACCCAGGCTCAGTCAGGGGCCAGTTCTCCTCTGGCTTACATTCATATTGTTTATATATAAATATTAAATATAAATATTGTTTATGTATAAAACGGCGCCATAACATATCGCAGGCGTTGAGTCGTCTCTTCACAGGCATTGGTCCTCTCATCACAGGCGTTGGGGCATCCGAAATCCCCGTGAGAGGCTGGAGACAAAACTGGACCTGACGAACGCCATTTTTCTCGGGACAAGTGGCCCGAGATAACAGCAGAAAGGCAGATGGGAAATAATTAGCATAGCTGATGTTCATAATGATTTCCATTATACGGGAGTCGGTGTTAGAAACCACTATCTCACAAACTCTCCGTAACCTGAACTCTCCGCAACCCAACCATACGCGCCGACCCGTTTGACTAAGGCTGTCGAGCCCCACTGTCGCGGAAATGCGTTTCAGTGGCAAACGGTTCCGTATGGCATAAGAGAGGACTAAAAGGTAAGCATTATGTGAAAGCTTGACTAAAGAGATGCGCCTTTAATCTAGTTTTAAACTGTGTCAGCGAGTCAGAGCCTCGGACTGTATCGGGAAGGCTATTCCAGAGTTTTGGAACTAAATGCGAGAACGCCCTCCCTCCTTTAGTGGACTTCGATATCCTAGGAATGACCAGAAGCCTTGAATTTAGCGATCTTACGGAACGCGGTGGATTGTAGGGCGAAAGAAGGTCCGTTAAGTACATAGGAGCTAAACCATTTAGGGCTTTGTAGGTTAGTAGTAGTAGTTCGTAATTGATACGGAACTTAATAGGTAACCAGTGTAGAGATGATAAAATCGGTGTTATATGATCATATTTTCTTGACCTAGTAAGAACTCTAGCAGCTGCATTTTGTACTAACTGTAGCTTGTTTATTGAGGATGCAGGACAACCGGCTAATAAAGCATTACAGTAATCTATCTCGAGGTCATGAATGCGCGAACTAATTTTTCTGCATCAGAGATAGATAGCATGTTACGTAGCTTAGCAATGTTTCTAAGGTGGAAAAAGGCTGTTCTTGTAACATATGAAATATGATTTTCGAAAGACAAGTTGCGGTCTAGTATAACACCCAGGTCTTTTACTGTAGTGGAAAAAGTAACAGGACATCCGTCTATATTAAAGTTGTATTGTAAGAGGTTTTGTGAGTAGTTTTTTGGACCAATAAGTAATACCTCCGTTTTATCTGAATTTAATAGCAGGAAATTACGCATCATCCAGCATTTTATATCTTTGAGACAGTCTGTCATTTTAGATGAGTTAATGTTTTCATGTGGTCGCGATGAAATATATAATTGAGTGTCGTAAGCGTAACAGTGGAAATTAATTCCATGTTTTCTTATAATATTACCAAGTGGCAGCATATATATTGAGAATAGCAGAGGGCCTAAAACCGATCCTTGCGATACTCCATAGTCTACTGACGTTATCTTTGATTTTTTTTCCCATTTAAACAGACAAAATGAGAACGGTCCGATAAGTACGATCTAAACCAGCTTAATGCCAGTCGCTGAACACCAGTGTAGTTTTGTAGTCGATCCAAGAGTATTTTATGATCTATAGTGTCGAACGCAGCGCTAAGATCAAGTAGTATTGAAATACAGCCTTGGTCAAGCTAAAAGTAAATCATTTGTAATTTTAACTAGCGCAGTTTCTGTACTATGATGCGGCGGCTGGATGCGGTCTGAATCCTGACTGGAATTTTTCATAGATATCATTTTCTTGTAAAAAAGAGCACAATTGAGCGGACAACTTTTTCTAGTATTTTGGACATAAATGGAAGATTTGAAATGGGTCTGTAATTTGCCAAGTTATTTGGATCTAATTGCGGTTTCTTAATGAGATGTTTTATTACTGCCAGCTTGAATATTTTTGGAACATGACCTAAAGATAAAGACGAGTTAATGAGGAGAGGCTCTTCCACTACAGGTAATAGTTCTTTCAGTAGTTTAGTGGGTATTGGATCTAATAAACATGTTGTTGGTTTAGATGCAATGATAAGTTTATTTAGCTCCTCCTGTCCTATCGTTGTAAGGCGGTGTAGTTGTTCTAGAGGGGCCATAATTGAAGCTGAATCATAAGACACCATAGAGGATTGTACATTTATAATTGTGTTTCGGATGCTTTCTATTTTCTCATTGAAGTAATTCATAAAATCATTACTACTAAACTGTAACGGTATATTTTGCTCTGGTGATGTCTGTTAATTTGTTAATCTAGCCACGGTGTTAAATAAAAACCTTGGATTTGGTTATTTTCGATTAGTTTGCGGAGATGCTCAGCCCTGGCTGTTTTTAGTGTCTTTTTATAACATGACATACTGTCTTTCCACGCGATATAAAGACCTCTAAATTAGTTTGTTTCCATTTACGCTCTAAGTTGCGAGTTTCTCTCTTGATAGCATGCGTAGCACTGTTGTACTTAGTTTTCTCTCTAACCTTTTTTAATCTAATTGGTGCAACAATATCTAATGTACTAGTAAAAATGGTGCTTAAACTGCTAGTCATTTCCTCTAATTCATCTGTTTGTTTGGGTTCACTTAGCAGCTTAGATAGATCAGGTAAGCTATTTGAGAATCCATCTATAGTGGTTGGAAGGATTGTTCTGCCTGGTCTATAACGTGGCGCAATATGACATATTTCAGCAGTACGTATTATGCAAGTCACCATGTAATGATCAGTGACATCATCGCTTTGCGGTATAGTATCTATATCAGTTGGATCGGTGCATGGAAAGAAACTATATGAGGATATATGTGCATATATGAAACCATATGCAGTTTATATGCACATATATGCTGCATATATACAGCATATATGCACATATATGATAATATATATGCTGCATATGTGTGTATATATGACACATATAGGCAATTTTAGGTGCATATATGCACATATATGATAAGATATATATGCTGCATATGTGTGTATATATGGCACATATAGGCAATTTTAGGTGCATATACAGTGCCCTCCACAATTATTGGCACCCCTGTTTAAGATGTGGTTGAGGACTTTTAAAAATTCTCCCTTTTTTTTAAACAACATAGAACCCAAATGCAAAAAAAGAGAAAAATCCAACCTTTTATTCAAGTACATTACTTTGGTGGTAAAAAAAAAAAAGTAAAAATTTAGAAAAATAAAAACTTCAAATCCTGTGTCCCACAATTATTGGCACCCCTAACAATTCCGCTGAAAAATGTAATTGATTTTTAAAAAAAATATATATTTTCTGTAGTTGCTAATGTTGGTCAGGATATCTAGGAACTTTTAATTAGTAATTCATGACTTCCTATTTCCCTGGGGTATAAATATGACATGACACAGAGGCCTAATTCTCTTACCCATTTGTCAACATGGCAAAGACAAGAGAACACACCATTCAAGTAAGGCAGATGTGTGATGACCTTTATAAGTCAGGCAATGGCTACAAGAAAATAGCCACTCACCTTATATTGCCCATATCTAAAGTTAGAGGAATCATTAAGAAGTTTAAAACATCAGGAACAGTGACAAACAAGGCTGAAAGAGGTCCCAAGTTTATCTTGCCACAACGCACTGTGAGGAGGATGCTAAGAAAAGTAAAAAAAAGTCCTAAGCTCACTGTCACAGAATTGCATCAAATAGTGGCATCTTGGGGTCACAAAATCTCCAAAACAACCATCAGACGCTCTCTACATGCCAACAAGATGTTTGGGAGGCATGCTAGGAAAAAGCCTTTTCTCACTAACACTGACAAACGTAAACGTCTGGAGTTTGCCAAGCGGCACTGGGACTTCATCTGGGATCGTGTGCTTTGGTCGGATGAGACTAAGATTGAGCTTTTTGGCAACAAACACTCTAAGTGGATCTGGTGTAAAACAAAAGATGTGTATGCCGAAAAGTACCTCATGCCCACCGTGAAGTATGGTGGAGGATCTGTGATGCTGTGGGCCTGTTTCTCTTCCAAAGCCCTGGGAACCTTGTTAGGGTGCATGGCATTATGAACGCTTTGAACTACCAGGACATTTTAAATAAAAACCTGATGGCCTCTGCCAGAAAGCTGAAGATGGGTCGTCATTGGGTCTTTCAGCAGGATAATGATCCAAAACGTGTGGCAAAATCTACACAAAAATGGTTCAGTCACAAACTCAAGGTCCTCCATGGCCATCTCAGTCCCCAGACCTCAATCCAATCGAAAACCTGTGGGGTGAGCTAAAGAGGAGAGTGCACAAGAGAGGGCCCAGGATACTGGATGATCTAGAAAGATTTTGCAAAGAAGAACGGTCAAAGATCCCTCTCTCTGTGTTCTTCAATCTTGTGAAATGTTATAGGAGGAGATTAAGTGCTGTCTTGTTGGCAAAAGGGGTTGTACAAAGTATTAACATCAGGGGTGCCAATAATTGTGGGACACATGATTTGAAGTTTTTATTTTTTTAAATTTTAAATTTTTTTTTTACCACCAAAGTAATGTACTTAAATAAAAGGTTGGATTTTTCTCTTTTTTTGCATTTGGATTCTATGTTGTTTAAAAAAAAGGGAGAATTTTTAAAAGTCCTCGACCACATCTTAAACAGGGGTGCCAATAATTGTGGAGGGCACTGTATGTGCATATACAGGCCATATAGGTCTCCTGCATTGCTTCTTTATATCCACACATAAGTGCTATATACAAGAGTATCCTATACTGTAGCTCATGGCAGGATCTGGTCATTTGTAGCTCATTCACTCTAAACAATGCTGGGTTGTTTGAACCCAAATTTGGGTGAAATATGGACAAACCCAAATGTTTGGTTAAAAATGTAATTTCAAATTTTAACTCAAATTCAACTTTCACTTTCACTTTTTCAACTGTACATTTTTTTTAATTGCATTTTTAACCCAACATTTGGGTTTGTCCATGTTTGACCCAAAGCATTTTTAGAGTCACTATATTGCTAAAATAAATAAATAAATATTTATATACATATCAGAATGAAAAGAAGAATAGGGAAAGAAGGAAATGTATAACAAAAGGGTTTGTTGTTTTTTTTTACCAAAAAGCCCTTTTTCCAATTTCAAGTCACTTTCCCATACACATCCACACATTCACCGATACATCCACCAAATGCAATGCAAATTGCAATGTTTTCTGTATTGTCTGAATGCAGTTTTTTTCTGGCTGAAAGGTCATTACAGTCAAAATGTAGAAAAGTGAATAACGTACATTCAAATAATCATCATCATCCCACCATCCCATCATCTATCCCTATGTATGGAAGCTTAATTGTTTCCGCCACTGAATGAAAAATATAAAAGGTAATTGCGACTTTTTATCTCACAATTCAGACTTTTTTTCTCACAATTCTGACTTTTTTTCTCACAATTGTGAGTTTACTTCTCGCAATTCTGACATTATTTCTCAGAATTGCGAGATGGAGGAAAAAGGAACTGATTTTTTTCTCAGAATTGCGACTTTATATCACACAATTCTGACTTTATATCTCGCAATTCTGACTTTATATCTCGCAATTCTGACTTTATAACACACAATTCTGACTTTATAACTCGCAATTGCGACTTTATATCATGCAATTCTGAGAAATAAAGTCAGAATTGTGAGATATAAACTCGCAATTGTGAGAAAAAAAGTCAGAATTGTGAGAAAAAAAGTCAGAATTGTGAGATAAAAAGTCACAATTATTTATTATATTTTTTTATTCAGTGGCGGAAACAAGCTTCCATAGAAACAAGCTTCCATAGTTCCCTATCGAGGGAACTCAACACTTCGTCGATAAAATCGACTCTTTGGGGACGCTCCCTAAGCGTGCGCCTCTGAAGTATGAATGAAACTAATCCAATCCTGATTGGTGTTGCGTCGTGACGTAACATGTGACGGCATACCCGGAAGTATAAAAGTGACGCTGTCACAACACACACTAGCTTTCGCTCTTCAGCAAGCGCTTTATGTTGAAACTGTCTGTCTTATTTGGTGTTGTTTGTCTTATTATTGAAAGAAAGTATGGCCAGTGAGCAATTCAAGAGGTGTGTGCATCCCTGCCCTCGTTTCATCACGGGTGGGGACGCACACTCTCTCTGTGTGTATTGTTTGGGAGTGCAGCACGCACGGGCAGCTCTCGAGGGGGCTGCTTGTGAAATGTGTGAGGCTTTGCCTATTAGAGTGCTGCGCTCCCGGCTGGCGTGCTTTGACGAGCACGGTCAGGCTCGCGTTCCCCAGGGTTCCGGTCCCGCATATGTCGAGGCGATGCGGCGACTGAGATCCTGGGGTTCGCAGCGGGATCTGGCGGAAGAGAGTGAGAATGCTGAGGCATTTTCTCGCTCGCCATCGGCTGATCCCGCAGCCTCTGAGAGTGGTGCAGGCATACCAGGCCGACCTCCTGAAAGATTTGGATGAGGGGGAGGGGCCTACTCCTGAAGATGTCGCGGAGTTGAGGAAGGCCGCAGATTTGTCTCTCCGGGCCACTAGGGAAGCGGCCAGCGCTATTGGCCGCTCTATGGCGGCCATGGTGGCCACGGAGAGGCATCTGTGGCTGAACTTATCTGGTATTAAAGAAAAGGATAGGTCCTTCCTGCTGGATGCGCCGCTTTCGGCTTCTGGCCTGTTCGGCGACGCCGTTAATTTGGTTGTCGACAGGTTTCAGGAGTCGAGAAAACAATCTGCGGCGTTCCAGCAGTACCTCCCCCGGAAAGCGAAGGCCAAATCTAGTAGGGGGGGGCAAAGCAATCAGCCCCAGCCATCAGCCAGCTCCTCCCACAGGGCAGAGCAGAAGGAGAGCGTTTCCTCTAGAGCCCCCCTCCGGGGTCTTGGCAACAGAGGAAACGCTCCCAAAAACCGAAGTCCTCCGGCCAGAGGGCGACCTGAGGGACGTCATTCAGGCTAAGAGGACTTCGGAAAAGAGGTCCTAGCCAAGCAGGACTTCAGAGGGCTGCCCCCTCCGCAGTGAGACAACCGAGGTTGTTCTCACAACGGGGCCCTCTAGGAAAAGATGCAGGTCCGCCGTTAACAGCGCTTCGGGCCGCATCAATTTCCAGCGAAAAAACACCAGAGGCCAGCCTCGAGAGGCTGGTACCCTTAGCAGATTTTGTAGAGGGATGGTATCATCTTCCCAACATATCTCCATGGGTCCTGCAGATAATACGAGTTGGGTACAGACTGCAGTTCGCGCACCGCCCCCCAAGTTCTCTGGGGTGGTGCTCACTGCGGTGGTCCCAGAGCAGGCTCAGGTGTTGGAACAAGAAGTACAGACTCTGCTGTCGAAAGAAGCCATAGAACGTGTTCTTCCGGTAGACAGGGAGTCCGGGTTTACAGCCGGTACTTTATAGTTCCAAAGAAGGATGGGGGGTTAAGGCCAATTTTGGATCTCAGGGTGTTGAACGGTCTCTGAGAAGGTTCAAATTCAGAATGTTGACCATTCCAACAATCGTGAGTCAAATCAGATCCGAGGACTGGTTTGTCACGATAGATCTGAAAGACGCCTATTTTCACATCTCCATCCTTCCTTGTCACAGGAGGTACCTGAGGTTCGCTTTCGGGGGCGAAGCATACCAATATCGGGTTCTTCCGTTCGGCCTAGCACTCTCTCCCCGCACATTTACCAAGTGTATGGACGTGGCCCTTGCTCCACTGAGACTTCAGGGGATTCGCGTATTGAATTATCTCGACGACTGGCTTATTTGGCCCAGTCTCGGGAGATGGCAGTTCGGCATCGAGATGTCGTTCTTGGCCATATTCAAAAATTGGGGTTAAGACTCAATTTGAAGAAGAGTGTGCTAGAACCGTCCCAGGGCACGACCTTTTTGGGAGTCGTGTGGAACTCGATTACAATGCAGGCACGTATGTCTCCCGCACGTATCGAGTCAATTCTGGCGATGGTGTCCAGGGTGAGGCTAGGTCAGGCCGTCACTGTGAAACACTTTCAAAGGATGCTGGGCCTCATGGCAGCGGCATCCAACATTATTCCTCTGGGCCTCCTTCACATGAGGCCCCTCCAGTGGTGGTTGAAGACCAAGGGGTTCTCACCCAAAGGAAATCCGTTCCGTATGATCAGAGTAACGCGCAAGTGCCTTCAGTCTCTGCAAATATGGAAGAAGCCTTGGTTCCTATCCCAAGGGCCAGTGTTGGGGGTGTCATGTCGCCGGGAAACCGTTTCGACAGACGCCTCCCTTACGGGCTGGGGCGCGGTCATGGACGGCCGCTTTACCAGGGGTCTGTGGCAGGACCATCATCGCACTTGGCATATAAATTGCCTGGAGATGATGGCGGTATTCAAGGCTTTGAGGAGCTTCCTCCCAGACATCGAGGGTCGCCACGTCCTTATACGGACGGACAATACGTCAGTGGTGGCCTATCTGAACCAACAGGGGGGACACAGATCGCGCCCTCTGTGCAAACTGGCGCATCAGATTATCCTTTGGTCCCAGGGAAAGATATTGTCAATAAGGGCAATGTATATCCCAGGGGTTCAGAATCGGGGAGCAGACATCCTGTCGAGGCAGGGGCTGAGGCCCGGGGAATGGAGACTTCATCCGGATGTGGTGAAGTCGATATGGGAGAGGTTCGGACCGATGGAAGTGGATCTGTTTGCGTCTCGAGAGACGTCCCACTGTCCACTTTGGTTCTCCCTCTCACATCCAGCCCCGCTGGGGTTGGATGCCATGGTACAGGCTTGGCCGAGGCTTCGCCTGTATGCTTTCCCCCGATCGCTCTGCTCCCAGGGGTCCTGGAGAGGGTCCGTCAAGAGGGCATCAGTCTACTTCTGGTTGCCCCGAGATGGCCGACACGAGTATGGTTCTCGGATATAATATCACTCCTCATAGCTCCGCCATGGCCGATTCCTCTGAGGAGGGATCTATTGTCTCAGGCGGAGGGCACAATCTTCCACCCTCGCCCAGAGTTGTGGAAGCTGTGGGTCTGGCCTCTGAGGGGGTTCAGTATCTAAATGCTGGCTTATCAGCTGAGGTGGTTGAAACCATACTTAGCTCTAGGGCCCCATCTACCAGGAGATTATATGGCCTCAAGTGGAAGGTGTTTCACACTTGGTGTGGAGAACGAAGGTTGGATCCAGGAAACTGCCCAGTGGCTTCAGTTCTGGAATTCCTTCAGGATCGTTTCTCTTGCGGGTCTCTCCCCGTCCACTCTTAAGGTGTACGTGGCTGCCGTTTCGGCTTTCCACGCGCCAGTAGATGGTGGACCTCTGGGAGGCCACCAATTGGTCATTAGGTTTCTCCGTGGGGCTTGGAGGATGAGGCCGGCGATCAGGTCCAGGGTGCCTGCCTGGGATCTGGCAATAGTTCTGGAAGGGTTGTCCCTCGCTCCCTTCGAACATTTAGTGTCGGCTTCGCCTAAGGACTTAACGCTGAAAATGGTCTTTCTCTTAGCGATTACCTCTCTTAAGAGGGTGGGAGATCTCCAGGCCCTGGCGGTAACGCCAGCTTGCTTGGAGTTTTCCCCTGGCAAAGTAAAGGCCTTTTTGCACCCGAGTCCGGGCTACGTGCCTAAAGTTCCTTCGAGTACGGCTCGCTCTGTAGTCCTTCAGGCATTCCATCCTCCACCTCATGTGTCGGCGGGAGAAGAGAGGAGTAGTAATAGGATTCACTTTATGTCAAAAAGATGATTGATTGACAGGTGACCCGCCCCTTCCCGCCCCTCCCCGCCCCTTTCCCACGCCCCTTTTGGCATAGGATGAAAGGGTTGAATCTAGAGCAAAGGAGATAAGAGGTGATAAAAAGTATCAAAATGAGATAAAAAGTATCAAAAATGAGATAAAAAGTATCAAAAATGAGATAAAAAGAGAGCCATCTGTGTTAGCGAGATAAGATCAAAAGGCATCAAATGGATTTGACAGTTAGTTTTATGACCTATTGACCGCCTAGCCTTGATAATGTCCTTTTTTAACATTTGTTTTTATTTGTAAAGATAAGATTAAATGGATCAAATTGAATTTGACAGTTAGTTTTATGACCTGTTGACCGCCTAGCTTTGATAATGTCCTTTTTTATTATTTGTTTTTAATTGTAAAGATAAGATTAAAGGGATCAAATTGGATTTGACAGTTAGTTTTTTAACCTATTGACCCTTCTAGGTTTGATAATATCATTTTTAACATTTTGTTTTTAACTTTCAAGATCAAAAGGGATCAAATGGGGTTTGACAGTTAGTTTTATGACCTATTGACCTCTTCAAGTCTTGATCATGGCTTGTTTTAACTGTGGCTTTTGAAACAATGAGAGAAAGTGTCTGTTTGAGTGTTTTGAACGTCGCCGCATCCCCTCTCCTGAGCTGCAGCTGTGAAAGTGATAATAAAAAAGTGTCGAAGTTTATCTGTTCTGTAAAATAATATAAATTAAAAAGACTATCCACTGAACCAAGCATTTCATTTTAAATAAAAGATTGTTGAAACAAACTGCTTATGAAAAACAATGCAAATGCCCCTCTCATTCATGGCTCATGGCTCAAAACATAAGTGAGCAGCGTGCATCTGAATGTGTCTTTTTTGTGTCTGTGTGTGTGTGGGGGTGTTACATGATACCCTCCGCATTCCTGAAGACACTGTGGAAGTGAGGACAATTTATATATATATATATATTATAATTACTTTCACTATACATGCTACCACTAGGCTCAATTTTTAGGAATCACACGGTGTCTTTTGATTTTAATGCAGACGACACTCAAATCTATCTCTCTTTGAAACATAATGACAAGCAAGGCCTAGAAACTTTGCTTGCCTGCTTATCTGACGTACGGTGCTGCATGTCCTTGAATTTTCTGCACTTGAATGAGAGTAAGACTGAAGCAATTGTTTTTTGGCCCCTCTGTTGGAAAAGCAAACCCCGAATACTGACTACGATTATTTAGACTCTAAACGAGAGCACACATTACTTTTTTTACGATTTTATTTATCTCTAAATTGGTTGCCAGTGTGTTATATAAAATTTTGTTGCTAGTTGTAAGGCTTTGACTGGTCTTGCACATCATACCTGTCAGATCTTTTAAATGTGAAAAAATTAACAAGATCGTTGCGATCCTCAGACAGCATTATACTGCCATATCCAAGATCGTGCGTTTTCAGCGGCCAGTCCTAGGATATGGAATAGTCTTCTTCCTTTATCTGTGAGGTCTGCATCGTCTGTACATGAATTTAAATCTAAGCTTAAAGTCTAATGTTTTTACTCTGCATTTCATTCATAACGTTGGTTTCTCTAAACACCTAACCTAGTGTTTTATAGTTTGTTTATTAGTGCATTGTGTGTGGTTTGTTTTTACTTCTCCATTTGTACAGCACAGTGGTCAGCTTCTGTTGTGCTTTATAAATAAATGAAATTAAATAAATGAAATGATATATGTCACACTAAAGTTGAAAAACATTATGTTCTATATAAATTAAATGGTTATAAAATATTTAAATCTAGTCATTTATAAATATAATATTTAACACTAACTATAGTTGAAAACACTGATCTTCAAAAGTATATAATGAAATGGTAATAAATGTGCAATTATTAATTTTACAAACATAATATTTCATACTTATAACGTTGAAAAAACATGCTGTTCTTTTAAGTATATACATTAAATATAAAAATAAACTATATAAAATAATATTTCTCTCTCTCTTTCTCCTCTCCCCCTCTCCCTCTTTCTCTCTCAAACACCCCGCGCATGGTAGACATGTTCTGTTTGGGTGTGTTCATTATGAGAGTCACTTTCACGAGGAGGTGTCTGCCTTACACAAAATCTTACAAGGGGTGTATCACATAATTTGTCACACCCCGTTTCGCTAAGAAAACATAAAATCTAAACATGTTTCTACATATGGTGGCTATATGACATTAGTCTAGATTTAAGAATTTATTTCAAAGAATAATCGTAAAAGTTTTAAATATGATCTTTTTAAAAATTGTTTAAATTAAATCTTATAGTTTTGAATACATTCGTATCTTCTATTTATCTTTTAGAAGATTACTCTAATGATTGACTGTAACGGCGACCTTTAAGTTATAATTTTATTTATTTATAGCCATAACGATTTTGTGTACTGTAACAGCATATTCGAGATGAACCTTCACACCCTCATAGAGACGGAGGAGTTACAGGACAGATGAGCGTCTGGGCCACAATTATGTCACAGCGTGTGCAATGCTAGTCTGCTTTTCAGAGCTTTATTTATTGTAAATTCATTTAAAAGCATACTCTAAAAGCTTAGATCTTTTAAAATTAAAAAGATTGTTTAAATCAAATCTTTAAAGTTTTATTAAAATCGTATCTTACAAGACTTCTGTATGATATTAATGATTTGCATAAAATTTTACCCAAGTTATTATTTTGACTAAATATCGTTTGTTCAAAAATAAAATAAAAAATGTTATAAATCAGATCTGTGCTTTGGTGTCGAAGAGTAAATATTTCAAAGAGTATTTTTGTCCATGTTGCATGAAATGAAAGTTTGTCACAATGTGTTTTTGTTTTAAAAGAAAATCCTTGGACTGCTCTTATTTTGCTCTTATGTGTAGATTAAGTTGTATCATTTAGAAAAATCACCACACATTTTCAGAGACGCAATGTGCCTCTGTGGTCCATGACGCAGCAGAAGTAAAGTTGGTAATGAGCAAATATTTAATTTTACTCGTCTTAATTCAAAGCATGATCTTACTTTTTCCACGGTAGCTATGACCTATTGTATGTAGGTACGATATATCATTTTGACTTTTCTTGTATCCCCCAAACTATCCTTATTCATTGTGGAAGCACACAAGGGGAGAGCTGATGATACTATAGCAGAAAGTATGCCCTTTGACCTCTTCGATTCAAACACATAGGTGCTCTCTAGCGCCGCGTTTTTGAAATGCGTGTTGCGACTACGGTGACCGTAGTGCCGAGAAGCTACGACATGTCATCCAATAGCACTTTTTGAGTTTAACTATACACATTCTACCGTTACGCCGCCTATATAATAAATTACACAACCTTGTAATTTAGACCGTAACATTGACTTACCTGTCGAGAAGAAAGCAGGACTTCAGCGTCTCTTTCAAAGACTTTCTCTTCATTAGCTCTATCCACCTGGCAA
>NW_024121987.1:7505369-7574944 GCF_016745375.1 Pimephales promelas
TATATCTTCACAGCCCTGACTCTGTTCCGCCGGATGTAAATATCCTGCATTGATGGAAGAGCATTCCTAGTTATTCGCTTCTCCTGCACGCACCACTCTCTTTAAGGCTTTTACAATCCTGCGCTGAACAGTTTCCAAACCATTTATGAGATGCCATAAGTCAATGTACTTTCTATTGCCCCTGTATAAAATGTTTTTAAAATGACAGGGGAAACCCCAAATCTCCTCAGCAGCCGCAGATAGTAAGCCTTTTTCTGGCAGTCTTTACTTGTGCTTGAATGTGATGGGTCCAAGACCGAGGGCCATGGGAGAACGGCGGGAGGCCGCTGACGTGATTACTAATGAGCGACACCTGTGAGATGCACCGGTCTTGTATCTCTCATGGAGGAGCGGAAATTTTCTTAGCAATGTTAAAACACACATCAACCGATCACTTTGTTTAGCGTTTGTGTAAACACTACATTTCAGATTCACCAATCGGAATTAATTCAGTTAGATTGAAACAAAAGGTGTGCATGTAAACAATGAATGATGACTGCAGAAAGCAAAAGCTGATCGCATCCCGGACATTTTGTACGATTTCGACGGCCGGACATGTCCAGGACAAAGAGGATGGTAACCCCTACTACACAGCTTTCTCCATAGAACAAGAGCATGCTAGCTTAGCTTCCAAAAAAAGATGGCTGACACTAGTGTTGTCACGGTACCAACATTTTTGTATTCGGTACCAATACCAGTAAAAATTCACGGTTCTCGGTACCAATTTCGGTACCAAAGCTTAGTTTAAATTTACATATATTTAAGTGTTTATCACGGTTACAAGTATGGGAACTGTACATTTGTATTATAAACACTTTAGAAAAAGATAAGATAAAATGGCCTAAAATAAACAATAGTATACACTAACACATTTTTAAAGTTGTTTGTAAAGTTTTAATCCGTTAACATTTATTTAATGCACAATGAATGAAGTGAACAAACATGAACAATCAAGTGTTTGTATTAAATAACATTTACAAACATTAATTAATGTTGTAAAAATATATTGTTCACTCAATGTGTTGATGTGAACTAACTTAATGTTGATGAATGGTAGCTATCTTATTGTAGCGTTACCAAACTATACAGGAGATAAAACATGTTTTATTTGACTTGACTGTACTTTTATTTAATCTAAAACTGCATTCATATTTAATTTTAAAAAGGCTTTTTAAACCTGCTGAGTTATAAAGGCAAGAATACACCTAGAACTGGCACTGACATTAAATGACATAAATATGGATGCATCGATACTAATACCAGTACTCTGGTGTTGGTTGGATACTACTGTGCTCATGTACTCGTAAAACTACCCCGAAAGCACTTTAGAGGCCGTTCACATATCGCGTGTGTTTTTTATTATATTTTTGCGCGTGCTTATTCTTTCCAAAGCGCTTGCTCTCACGCGGCGTCTGTTGTTGCTATGCAACGAGTTTTTATTATGAGCGCGCTTGCCTCGCGCCTATATTTGAAATTGCGAATGCATGTAATCGGCCTCTTATGGCAACGTGACATTAGCCTAATCCAAAATATTTCCATATGTGGCTCTTTCCTCCTTTCGTGTGTAACACCCTAAATAGTCGTGGGCCCACACACACACACACACACACACATTTTCACACAGTCTCACGTGCACGTTTTCCCCCACGTTGCAGGCCTGTAGCGTTGCTTGGGTGCGTTGTGGCCTTTAAAGCAAACTCAAAATTGGCCCCTTCACTCTAAAAGAGCAAACAATAAAATAAATAATACCTGTAAGTCCCAAAGCTGTCCGTTTTTGGCTCGGCAAACGATAGTCTCGCTCTCTGGGCTGCTCTCGTGAAATGGTCTGTGGCTCCGCGTGTCCCACGTAGCCAGAGGAACTCTGAACCTCACGGTGATTCAGAGCGCTATCTGGTTAGTTGTAGTCCCACAACCTTTGTACCAAGACTTTAGCTGGTGTGGTAAATGGGATGATGAAACCGAGTGGGTCATACTGAGTTGCGAGCACCCTGTAGATGTGACGAAGGGTACGTGGTCCAGGCTTCACTGGTCGGGTTTTATACCCAAGGGTGTCTAATTGGCAGTACCACTTTAAACGCAGTGTGGATTCCTGTATTTCAGTCCGATCTTGCGACAACCACAATTCTGTACTGTTGGATCGTGCGTCTGTTGGCAGGTGCTCAACCACACTTGGAACATTACTTGCCCACTGCCGAAGGTCAAACCCACCACTGGCCAGGATTTGACAGAGTTTATCCACCAGTTGTCTTGCTTCCTCAGGTGACTGAAGGCTCCGCAAGCAGTTGTCCACATAGAAGTTCTTCTCTACTGTGACTCTGACATCATCATCGGGCTTGCTGTGGTCTATGATGAGCTGTTGAAGGGCAAGTGGTGCCAAAGGGTAACACCTGCCACTCGTAGACATCAGGAAGTTTAGTTCTGTCAAGGTCCCGCCACACAAAATGGAGGAGGTGTTTATCTTCAGGCAGAAGGCAGACCTGATGAAACATCCCCTTGATGTCACCACTTATTGCTCACGAAAGCGCAACAGGACGCCTAATAAGGAGGGCCCTAACGCTGGTCCAGGCAGTAAGTAGTCATTCAAACTGTGGCCTCCAAACTGGAAGGAACAGTTGAAAACCACACGATTCTTTCCATTATGATGAACCATATGGTGAGGAATGAACCATGACTCACCATCAGTGTTGACTTCTTCAGGGAGGAGTTTGCGTGCATACCCAGAGACCTCTAGCTTACCTATCTCCTCCTTATATGCAGCAGCTTTGATGGGGTCCCTTTCCAGACGCTTCTCTATACTCCTTAGGTTTGGTAGTACAGCCTCTTTAGAAGCTTGAAGAAGAGGCATGTCTTTCTTGCGAAGGAGTGGAGTAGCATATCGGCTAACTCCATCAACCAGTACTCTCCTGGTCTGGTTCTGTAGAAGGGTAAGAGCTTCTTGATCTTGTTTTGACCTTGTGAGCAACCCTTCGGACCTTATGGGTAAGATATCGGCCTGCCAGAGTTTTTCGACGTTCTGAAAAAGTTCCACCATTGAAGGTTTAATGGTAATATGCAGACACTGCTGTGACTTCAATTTATCTTCAAGAACTCGTGCTGGACCTTGCAGAGTCCAACCCAGACGTGTCTTAATGGCTGCTGGACCACCTGGTGGACCAAGGCGGACTGGTTCTATCGGGGTGATTAGGTGAGAATGGTCTGCTCCTATCAACAGCATTGGGCTGGCTTTGTGAACTGGCTGAAGTGGTAGACCTCTCAAATGACTGTATTTTTGTTGAAGGGATGCAATCGGATAGGAATGTTCCGCTAGGCTCAAGGGTTCTGCTGTAAAGGCTCTCTCGATGAGATAGCTCTTATTAGGTTGAGAGGGTGTTGAGATCCTGAAGGAAACTGCTGTGCCATGGAGTGTTGTTATGTCCTGCCTTATAGTCCTCAAGGCTAAGTCCTCTGACTTTCCTGTGAGACCTAGTCTTTGAGCTGCTGATGACAGAAGGATGGTGCGCTCTAAACCGTCATCGAGCACAGCATATGTGTCAAAGCTCTGACCCTTGTGTTGCAAGATAACTCTAATGACTTTAAGAAGGACTCGATTGGACCCTTCAGGTCTGTCCAAGTACAGCGGTGTATTGGTAGAGCTGACAAGGCAGGTGCCCTCCTTCATTGGCTTAACATTCACATCATGGAGGATTTGCAAATGTATTCCATTGCACAGACGACATTGCTTCTTCAAAGTACACTGCGCAGCTCGGTGGGAGCGTCCACACTTCCAACATCTATGATTGGTCTTTATCCAGTCAGTCACTTGATCTTTGGAAAGTGCTTGGAAGGACGTACACTGGCTCAGGTAGTGGTCTTTACCATCACAGTAAGGGCAGAAGGCATTGCTTTTATTTACGCTTTTAGCTGGCTGTGGCAGCACTGAGAATGATGGTTGATCTGCACCATGGAGTATTGTGGTTGGTTGATATTTCAACTTGGAATCCCTGCGGATGTCTGTTCTTTGTTTGACTCTGTGAACTTTGTCTCCACCAATGCTTTCATGGTCTTGACACCATGATTCAAACTTGAGCCACTTAGCGAAGTCAAGGAGTGTGTACACAATTCCTGGTTCAAAACTCATATGCCTTGTAAAGGATGACCGCAACTCTGGAGGTAGTTTAGTCAGGAGTCGAGCCACATGTGATCCACACCGTAATTCAACTTCTCCTTCTGTGCCCAGTGTATTCAAGAGACCTACCAGTGCCTGGATTTGTAGAGCAAAGCGTTCGAAGCCTGCAGTATCTCCAGAATGGATGTCCGGAGAGTCCATTACAGCAGCTATTCGATTTAGAGCAAGTTGGTGCGGTCGCCCATACCTCTCAGTAAGTGCTGCCATAGTGTCTGAGTATGGAGTAAGGGAGTTCAAGAATGAGTCTGCTATCAAGCGAGCTTCAGTTAGCTTTAAGTGGTCAACTAGAACCTGGTACTTAAAGAGTTCAGTTGCATCCTCTGGCAACAGATTACTCAAGGCTAACTTAAGGCGGGTGAATTCACCTGGATCTCGATGGGAGAAATACGGTATAGATTGTCTCCTGTCTATTCACATCCATCTGCCACCTTGGTGGGTCTGCGGGTAACCAATTAGGCTGGACAGAATAATGCGCTGGGGGCATGGAGGGAGTAGGGACTGATCCATCCATCTCTGGCTGCTGTCGACCCAGGTAATGTCTGTAGGGGTCATGCGTACTGGAGGGAACCTGGGCTGCAACTCTACCAGTAGCAAGGGTGTCAGCGTACTGATGTTGAACTGGAGGAGGAGTATGATGGGCATTCCTGTCTGTACTATAAAGGTTTGTACTCTTTGGAGTTGGCATTATGCGTGGTGTCGGTACTGGATGAGCACGGGGTGCTGGGTTAGGGACAGGTGTTTCTGACTCCCTGTAAATAGTTCTAGGAGAGGGCACTGGAGTTGGTTGGGATGGATACTGCTGTTTAGCTGTAGGCGATGACCTCTGACTTGACTGGCTCCTCGTTAACATGTCTTGCATGATTTCTGTCAGTCGTCTGATCTCCTCCTTCATTGATAATTGAGATTGACGAAGCTCTCTGTTTTCTTTTTCAATGTCATGCACTGTCTTATGAATATCTGGAGGTAAGGAGTGAGTATAGTCATCTTGTGCCCTCCACTGGTCTCTAATGAGAAACCATGGCTCTCGTTGTGGTCCTGTTCCCTCTAAAGAATCAGGTGTTCCACGTTCAGCTCCCTCAGCTGTAATCTCTGGTGGTTTGCAGGCAAGCATTTGAGGTATCTTCCCACTGTTTATCTTCTCGCCCATGTGTCTGCTGTGCTATCTGTATGAAAGGTATGGTAACTTGAGCATTCGTTGGATACTGGACCTCAAAGTCTTGGAGGTATGCTGGCGGACGAACTGAACGTCTAGGTCGTGCACCTTGGATCTGATATTCTGGGTTCTGGGGTTCTGACATCCTTAGTCCAGTGTAAACACACGATCCGGCTCGAAGGACCAATGTAAAATCTGAGGGATTTATTCTATTGTGTGCACTAGTTCAGGTGGGCGCGTGTTCGCACTGGTATGTCGGTCAAGACATCTGAGTCAGGATTCAGTTCAAGGATTGAATGAAATTATTTAAACATGACAGCACAGTCAGACCACAGGGCATTTATTGTTCAACAGTCTCATTTAGTGGACATTTACGTAGAAATGTGGTCTGTGAATGACAAAAAGAACAATGAATAGACAATAATCGCAATAACTTTCAACAATTTGCAAGATAAAATAATATCCTTAAAGTATAACATATACTAAACAAATATTATTGCAATACCATGTAGTGCCACAAAGTGGTGCATGAAACGCACAGAATAAAGTAAGTGAAAGGTCATTATATAGTTGCTGCGTTATCAAATGGCACGGTAAATCTGACGACTGGCAAGAAATCAATAATCCAAATGTACAATACTAAATACTATAAATGTATTACCTACAAACATCCATTAAATACTAAAGGAAGAATTAACATTAAGCAGCAATACAGAAGATGAACACGAGAATCACTATACTGCTCGTGCAAGTGAATCTGACGATGATAAACCAACAAGTCATCACTTGACTAACACAAAGTCAACCAATAAAGAACAGAGAATCGCACTTACTTATTTTCAATGACTCACTAAAGGAATGTCCACTTTATGGAGAAGTTTTACCGTTGTGTCAGCCTCAGGAAACTATTATCTCTTTAACGGATGCACACTGACTGACGACACACAGTGGAGAGTGCGCTTATTGGCTGGAGATTGCGCTTGTTGACTGTAGAGCACGTTCATTGGCTGTGTCTTCTTAACATTAGTCATCATGCCTTAAAACGACTGTCTTTATAACGAGTTTCCTCAGAAACGCAGCGCTAAACTGCCGTCTCGTCCCAAGAGATCATATATCACTCTCTCTCATCCATCGCGGCAAAATTGAAAGATGCTGTCTTCGTTTTGAAATCAACAAAACATTAGTTTTTTCACACCTTACTCCTAAACAGTAAAATAAATTAGTCACAAATCACTTACTAACGGTTAGTTAGTCAAACACCATTTAGGCGAATCAATCCGATCTGGATTTTTTTTCTTTTTACCTCCTCACTCAGCCTGTCATTTTTTTTTCTCTCGCAACCACCAATCACCATCACGAATAGCTCTCTAGGAGGTGGGCTTTAGAAATCCCTTATCCAATAACCAAAAGAAATTATCAAACTTGCTTGTAAAAGCCACATTGTCCAGCAAGTACATTTCAACCAAACAAAATAACAAAACTGAATTTTAAAGAAACAGTCCACATATATTGATATCTGTGAATTACATCAAACATAACATAAATAGTATGTACCATATTTAAACTCCATTCAAATGCTCAACTTCACCTAGGTTACACTCTTCCCCTTCTCAAAATCTCATGACCTCATGAGGCTATTAACGGCTGACTTAACTATGTCTGGTAGTTAATGTAGGTGAGGATATATTGGGGTTTGTTTCTTCACAACAGGCACATCGTGCTAATGGATGACACCAAACGGTGCTACAAGAATATCTCTTTTGAGACAGCCCCTCGTATGAGCATCCCCCCATAAGCAATGGATAACGGCTGATCTGAAGGCTCTCCCAACTCATCATAGCTCAGCTTTACAACTGGTTTCACCTTTCGTTTTGGACGGCTTTCCATAGTGTTTATCTCTCTTATAGGAGAATGTCTACACTGACCCTCTTCACCATCTATTAACGGGTTCTCTTTTGAGCCAGGAATTACATAGGAGGAATTATCCTCCTCAATCTCTGTTCTTGGATTTTCCCTCATCAGTTCTTCAGGAGGATGATTGTTTTCAGCACGGGATACAACTTCCTCCTCTACAACTACAGGTTCAGGGAAATCTAGTGATAATGGTTTAGTCAATGTACTAATCCAATCAGGATTTTCATAATAGTACCAATTCTCTTCATCATCTTCAGAAGACATCTCCAAACTTAGAATCATTTTTCCAGTTTCTTTCTCTCTTCTAAACTGCTCTTTCTTTGCAGTGTTTGCTCGGGTTACTGGAGATTTTATCACTTCTATTTCTGTATCAGGTTTCAGAAATCTCACATTATCTCCAATGAGTAGCAAATGATCCCTATGAAGTGTTTTCACTCCTCCCATGCCTGTCTCTGGTTTTAGTTTGTACACTGGTAAGTTCTCAAGTTGCTCTGTCACGATATATGGTAAAGATTTCCATTTATCCTGCAACTTGTGCTTTCCTGTCAACCAGATTCCTAATGAGAACTCGGTCACCTTTTTCCAAGAGCTGATGTTTCATTTTTTTGTCATAGTACCGTTTATTTCTCTGATGGCTTTTCAGGGATCTTTCTGCAGCCAACTGGTAGGCTGTTTGCAGTTCAGCTTTCATTCTTTGGACATATTGCAAATTAGTTTTTCCTGCTTCCTCATCCAGGGACATGCCAAAACACAGATCAACTGGCAGTCTCGCTTCTCGTCCAAACAAAAGGTAATAAGACGAGTATCCAGTTGACTCATTTTTAGTGCAGTTGTATGCGTGCACCAACTGACTAATATGCTGGCTCCAACGGTTCTTTTGAGCTGGATCAAGGTTCTGTTAAACCGTTCAGGCTGAGGATCACCCTGTGGATGGTAAGGGGAGGTTCGGGACTTTCGAATACCCAACAATCTGAACAGTTCTTTAATCAGACGACTTTCAAAGTCCCTTCCTTGATCAGAGTGTATTCTGGCCGGTAGACCATAATGTACAAAATATTTTTCCCATAGAACCTTGGCAACAGTTAGGGCCTTCTGATCTTTTGTAGTGAATGCCTGGGCATATCTGGTAAAATGATCAGTCACTATCAGAACATTTGCGATTCCCCTTGAGTCAGGCTCAATTGAAAGAAAGTCAATGCACACCAAATCTAAGGGCCCGTTGCTAGAGATTTTATTCAATGGTGAACATCTCTGAGGCAAAGTCTTTCGGGCAATACACCAATACACGTTCTCACATACAACTCAATGTCATTTGTCATTTTAGGCCAGTAGAACCTATCTTTCAGAAGTTCAGTTGTTTTTTGCACTCCGAGGTGTCCACTATCATCATGCAGAGACTTCATCACTTGAAGATGGTAGGTACTAGGCAGCACCAACTGTGATTTTTTCCTTTCCATCATCATTTTTAGTCACCCGATATAGAAGCTGGTTTTTGATCATTAGTTTTTTCTCCTGCCTCTGCATCAATACCACATTTGGATCTGAACTTTTCGGCATGGAAAGTAAACTTCCTGATTCTACTGCTTTTTTCGCAAGGCCAATGACGGGGTCTTGTTCCTGAGCATTCTTAAACTCCTCAACTGTAACTCCAGCCATCTGATCAAGGCCAAGTTGCACAGGACACACATATAGCTGTGGAATGATCTGTGGAGGGACCCCAAGTTGATCAATCAACCTGACGGAAATCTCTGAACAACTGGTCATTTGACACACGGCTTTCACAGCTGACTCGGATACTTCTTTCCATCCATCCAAATCAACTGCATTTGTCGGGTATCGGGATAACACATCAGCATCCACATTATACTTGCCTGGTTTATACTGTAAACTGAAGTCATAGGTAGCCAAAGCAGCTAACCATCTATGGCCAGTTGCAGTTAACTTAGCACTCGTCAAAACATATGTTAGGGGATTATTATATGTTCGGACAGTGAACTTAGCGCCATACAGATAATCGTGGAATTTGTCCACAACAGCCCACTTCAGCGCAAGAAATTCCAGTTGGTGAATTGGATAGCGCTTCTCAGCAGCATTCAATTTTCTACTGGCATAGGCTACCGGTCTAAGTCCTCCTGGATACTCTTGATTTAGTACAGCCCCCAATCCCGTTAAACTGGCATCCACATGAAGGATATAAGGTTTTTCAGGATCAGCAAAGGCCAAGACTGGAGCATGGGTGAGACAATGGATAATTTTGTCAAATGCATTTGTGCACTCTTGATCCCAACGTTCTCCAAACGGGTCAGTTTCCCTGAAGTACATCTTCCCTTCAGAAGTGACCTTCTTTTTCCCCTTCGCAGGCAAGTACCCTCTTGTCAGCTCTGTCAGAGGTCTCACAATGGCAGAATAGTTTTTAATGAACCTGCGGTAAAACCCACAGAAGCCCAGAAAGGATCTTAAGGTTTTCAGGTCTGTTGGCATCTTCCAGCTGGTAATTGCTTTCACCTTTTTAGGATCAGGTGATATTCCTGCAGCCGAAACAATATGCCCCACATACTTAACTTGTGTCTGACAGAACTGACATTTATCAATTGAAACATTCAACCCAGTCTCTTCCAGCCGATCTAGTACCTTCATGAGCCGCTCTTCATGCTCTTCCAGCGTCCGACCAAATACAATAATGTCATCCAAATATACAATGACCTGCAGGAGGTGCATGTCTCCGACTGCTCTCTCCATTAACCGCTGAAACGTCGCTGGAGCTCCTGTGATACCCTGCGGCATGCGTTCAAATTGATAGAACCCCAGCGGACAAATGAATGCGGTCTTTTCTTTGCTTTCTTCTGCCATCTTTATCTGGTAGTAGCCACTGCGAAGGTCAAGGACAGAGAACCATTTGCTTCCCACAAGACAATCAAGGGCATCATCAATCCTTGGGGTGGTGTACTGGTCAGGAATTGTTCATTGGTTAAGTGTCCTATAATCAATACACATCCTCACTGTCCCATTCTTCTTGCGAGCTATAACAATGGGAGATGCATAAGGGCTCCTCGATTCTGTAATAATACCTGCAGCAAGTAGATATTTTATGTGCCGTCGAACGTCCTCAATGTCTGCAGGTGCAAGGCGACGAGACCTCTCTCTAAAAGGTCTGGGATCATGCAGGTTTATGTGATGTTCGACCCCTTTGGCAAGTCCTACGTCCCATTCCTCCAAGGAAAACACATTTCCTTTGTCCGACAATTTCTGACTTAACCTTTTCTTCCATTCTTCTGGAACACTGGAGTTTCCAAAATGAAACAATTCTGGATTAATAGTGGTAAGGACATTGTTACTCTTCTGAGCAATAGTCACTGTATCAGTTGATTACACTTGCGCTACTATAGTCCCAGGTGGAAGAAAGATGTCTCTAGAGGTCTCATTGTGTATTGGTACTCGAAGTTGATTCAAATTTTCCTCTTCAAAAGGTAAAACCACAGGGGGAATGAACAGTCAGGAAGGCAACTGATCATCTGCAGAAGTTTCCACAAGGAAAATGTCCTTTTGTATGGGCTTCTCACACTCTACTTGACATATTGCTTGGAGCTCCCCTTTTGAAGGTACTGTCAGAGAACCGGGTCCCACCCACTTTACTCTTCCCTGTGAACAGTCAGCACTCTCTTTTGATTTAGGTTTTTGCAGACAACACAACTCCTGATAAGGCGAACTGATCCTAAAGCTGTGAGCAATGCTGGAAGAACCAGTCTCTTCTGTTAGCGCCGCCAACCTTGTGAAAAAACTGGCATTTGTCCAAATTATCACTGGGACTAATTGGGGTCCTTGGGGCTCTGGACAGACCAAGGCTAGAATGGAAATGGTTTCCTCCACGTTGGTACCGGAGGTGGGGAAAGAAGCGTCAACCACAATATATCCCTTGTAAGGATAATTAGATGAACTGAGTCCCCATATAGATAATCCATGAAGTGGTTGAATTGGCACATCAAGCAAGTATTTAGAATACCAAGAGTCAAACACAATAGTGACTTGGGATCCACTGTCCAAAAGAGCTCTACATGGGTGTCCATTGAGCTTCAGGGACACTGTAGAGGTAGGTCCCACCAATCCTTTAGGGAGACATGCTATTTCTAAGGCATCAATCTGACTTTTCTTTGAAAAACAATCAGGTTTTCCTGCCTTATTGCTGTCATTTGCCGTTTCACTTCTTTCACTTTTAGCCTTCTTTAGTGAACGAACAAGCTTTTGGATCACTTTTGTGGAATTTTAAGGGGCTTGGCACCTAGTTGCGATGTGTCCATCTTCTCCGCATCGATAGCAGAAGAAGTCTTCCTGGATCTGTCTAAACCTGCCTTTGGGTGGCATAGACCAAGAGTTGGATGGCCTCTGAACTTGCTCAGGCGACTGGCTATGAGTTACACTCATAACACTAATCTTCTGCTGCAATTGCTTTATTTGATCTTTCAGAGATTGCACCTCCAAATCACGGTGGGTATCTACATGTGTCTTTGAAGAAGTAGACCCAGACTCCAGCAGCACAGAAGCAGCTGAAACATTTGGGGACCCTTGTACTAGCCTGGCTCTCAGATCTTTGATGTCTGCTTTTAACTCTTTCACCACAGAAAAGCTAAGTTTCCCTTCGTCATGACCCTGAACAGACTTTACAGTGGCTTTTATTTTCTGCCTTGCAGCTTCATTTTCCTCAGCTTCTCTGACCTCATTCAAAAGTGTCAAAAAGTTTGGTGGGTGACTTTTCCTCTCTCTAAGCCTCAGCTGCAGAAGCATTAGGTCTGACTCAACAGCCCCTCAAATTAGTTGCTCAACCCTAACTCGATCCAACATTTGTGGAGACACTCCACCTTTCTGCACAACTTTGTTTAGTGCTTTGTCTACTCTACGCAGAAAATCTGATAAGGCTTCCCCAGGGCATTGTCTTAAAAGGCGAAAGGCAAAATACAAATCCTCTCCTGTAAAACACTAGCTTCAGGATTAGAGAATCGTACTGCCTTAATGATCTCGAGTGCAGACCCTTTTAGGCTCTCTACTACCCTTCGTCTTTTCTCTTTTTCTGAACACTCACTCAGCAATCATCATATGGGCTTGATCAACCCAGCCCTCCAATGTTTCTTCCCCTTGAGGTGTAGGCACAGTGCCGGAAAAAGTGCGTAAGACAACAGTTCAGTGGGAACAAGCTCAGGGTTAATGGTCTCACGACACTCGCATAACACCAGTTGTTTAAATGGGCTGGAACTTTCCTTGGTAGCTCTTACTCGCACTTTTCCCCAAGCTTTTACAGATTGTGTGACATCCTCAATATGTGCCACTTCCACCTCTGTTGACACTCCTACCAACAATATGGCATGAGTCTTATCAATCAGAACCTCTTCACACCAATTAGTGAGTTCTGCTTGGAAATCACAAGAGCCAGACGAATCCATCTTAAATTGCAAAACAGTCAGCAAGAGGTAAACTAGTTAAGATACCAACAAAATAAATTTGAGTTCCCCGTACGGGCCACCATTTTATGTAACACCCTACTCAGACAAAAGTTTCTTCTTTCCGGAGATATTTAGAGTGATCACACGGGTTCTTTTATTTTTGTGTCTCTCGACTAATTTTGGGAACTTGTTTTAAACTCAACTAACAATAGTCGAACCTCTTACTGATTTGAAGCACAGAAATAAAACCCTCAATATGAGTATGTAACAACACTACTACCACGATTTAAATCACAAACCCAAAATAATGAAATTACTCTGTTCTTTCACTATAAACAACTACAAAGTTCATTAAAGGTCCGTTGAATATAGAATAAAAATAAAAAATATGCAAATACGAAGAATTTCAACTTCCCTAGAGTATTAAAAACACTCTCCAAAATGTCACTAATTAAATCACTTCAATATTCCAAATGGCAAGTTGCCTATGTAGTTTGATTTTAATTACATAAATTAACCCTTCAAATCAACAAATGACAACGGGATCATCTTACTCAGATAAACCAAAAATAGTCGTGGGCCCACACACACACACACACACACACACACACACATTTTCACACAGTCTCACGTGTATGTTTTCCCCCACGTTGTAGGCCTGTAGCGTTGCTTGGGTGCGTTGTGGCCTTTAAAGCAAACTCAAAATTGGCCCCTTCACTCTAAAAGAGCAAACAATAAAATAAATAATACCTGTAAGTCCCAAAGCTGTCCGTTTTTGGCTCTGGGCTGCTCTTGTGAAATGGTCTGTGGCTCCGCGTGTCCCACGTAGCCAGAGGAACTCTTAACCCCACGGTGATTCAGAGCGCTATCTGGTTAGTCATCATGCTTTAAAACGACTGTCTTTATAACGAGTTGCCTCAGAAACGCAGCGCTAAACTGCCGTCTCGTCCCAAGAGATCATATATCACTCTCTCTCACCCATCGCGGCAAAATTGAAAGATGCTGTCTTCGTTTTGAAATCAACAAAACATTAGTTTTTTCACACCTTACTCCTAAACAGTAAAATAAATTAGTCACGAATCACTTACTAACGGTTAGTTAGTCAAACAAACACCATTTAGGCGAATCAATCCGATCTGGATTTTTTTTCTTTTTACCTCCTCACTCAGCCTGTAATTTTTTTTTCTCTCGCAACCACCAATCACCATCACGAATAGTCAAGTCAAGTCAAGTCACATTTATTTATATAGCGCTTTTCACAATACAGATTGTATCAAAGCAGCTTCACAGTGATAACATGTAAGTAGCACAACACAGATCAACAACATTGCTAAACACTAAATAACCCCAACTGAGCAAGCTCAAAGCAAGCCAAAAGCAAGGCGACAGTGGCAAGGAACCAAACTCCATCAGATTGGATGGAGAAAAACCTTGGGAGAACCCAGGCTCAGTCGGGGGCCAGTTCTCCTCTGGCTTACATTCATATTGTTTAAATATAAATATTAAATATAAATATTGTTTATGAATCAAACGGCGCCATAACATATCGCAGGCGTTGAGTCGTCTCATCACAGGCGTTGAGTCGTCTCATCACAGGCGTTGGGGCATCCGAAATCCCCGTGAGAGGCTATATAGCTCTCTATCCCCGTGAATAGCTCTCTAGGAGGTGGGCTTTAGAAATCCCTTATCCAATAACCAAAAGAAATGATCAAACTTGCTTGTAAAAGCCACATTGTCCAGCAAGTACATTTCAACCAAACAAAATAACAAAACTGAATTTTAAAGAAACAGTCCACATATATTGATATCTGTGAATTACATCAAACATAACATAAATAGTATGTACCATATTTAAACTACATTAAAAAAATGCTCAACTTCACCTAGGTTACACGTGTAAACAAGTGGATTCAGAGAGAGAGCCATATCAGCGTTATGAAGAGGACGCGACTGTGCACCTTTCAGACAGCGCGTCTAGAACTGGATGAACCTGGTATTCGGTACCTAGAAAAGCTGGTACCGTAACATTTTTTTTTTTTAGTACCGACTTGGTACCGAAGTACCGAGTTTTTTGACAACACTAGCTGACACAATGTGTACATTCTGTGAGTGAGATCCCACCCTCTATGGGTGGGTTGAGAACATGCAGGACAGCCCTTACTACTGACTGTAGTCTTTAGCCTCTGGCCAAAAAATCCTCAGATGACGCAAAATGATGATTTGGAGGATTTTTTCCAGACAAAAAAATACATAAATCTCTCGTCTCAGGGGGATAATGAGAGTGGAAAGCACGGTAATTTGAAAATACTACAGGTTTCCTACCAATACAAAGCTTAATGCTAAATCCTGAAGTATCCCTTTAAACAGAAGAGTTAATGTACTGCTTCAGTATACAAAACCCATTAAATCATTTCATAATAGATGATTTGTACAGATTCAGCGTTGCAGAAATGATTGTTTTAAAGATTTTGGTTTTGACTAATTCCTTTTCATTCTCTCTCCACAGGCTCATTGTCATTATGTGGTAGTGAAGCTGTTTGAAGCTAAACTGAGTGAGATTGGGGATACGGCTGTCCACTCTGTGCTCAGCACTTTGGCTCTGCTTTATGCCCTTCATGGAGTCGCGCAGAACACTGGAGACTTTTTACAGGTTCTAGACCATACAGTATATAAGACATATTTAGTTCATATATTTTGATCAACCTAGAGTAACCTTTTGATTAAACTGTACCTGAGACTGCAGAGTTAATTTAATCGAAATTTAGATGTTGTGAAATGTTAAGATTTATTCATTAACAACCAGGGATGCAAACAGCATAATCGTGTCTTTTCCACGTTCAAGTTCATTATTCCAAATGTAGGTGTGCGGCAAGCGGGCTCATCATTGAAGCGACAAGCTCTTTTTTCCAGGTGGGGCGAGATGAAAACACCTTGACTTTTCAGAATGCCACAAGCGGCCACCACAGGTCATGTGACAAGAACCAACCAATCAGCTTCACCTTTTCGTAATAACATTAAAAGCTCAGTCAAAGTGAAGGATGGGTATGCAACCCAAACACCCGGGTGTTTTTATCTTCTCTGTAAATAAATTTTGTGGGAGAGCTACAGCAAGGGTTTTTCAGTCGTGGAAATCCATTAGCTACTAAATAACTTTTGTCGTTCTGAATAGCGCAGTGCACGGTTGCATAGCAACGAAAGACAAATTTTACTATAAGCTAATGTGCATTGTAAATGTCAGGAATTTATCTTTTTTGACTTTTTTCGATTGCTAAACAACAGTGAGCACAACTTGAGCTACATGTGCAAGAACTCAAACTCCAGTCTGCGCAGCTCAGTTCATGTGGACCGAACTCTAGTTCGTTTTTCATTGCTTAAACAGTTTTCAAAAATCTACGCACTTATCCCATGACTTTAACCATAACCTGCACAACACTGTGGATTTACAGCACTTTGTCCAAATGCTTACACACATTGCTGTCGAATCTGTAAACCACACATTCAAAACAGAATAGATTTCAGCCTTGTACCTTTCACACACTGCTGATTGCAATTTCAGCTGAAAGGCTGAAAACCTGTGGCTGATGCTAGAGAGAGGCAGGATTAGCCACTCACTTATTTGTTCGAATTACAGTATGTACTTTTAATTTCTACCTTTTTTTTTCTCATTACTGTAATTCCATAAATTACATGTGTTTGCATCCCTGTAATAACAGTTATGAATAGTTATTTTGTCTCTGATCATAGAGGGAACGTCATCTCACTCACCAGATACATTAAAAAACAGGAGATATGTATCAATACTAGCTCCAAAACTGCTGCACTGATCTTTAAATGTACTGTTTATCCAGGGATGTCAAACTCCACAGCCCTGCAGACTTTAGCTTCAACCTAAATAAAACTTGCCTGATTCAGGGTTATTTGAAAACTACAGGTATGTGTGTTTCAACAGGGTTGGAACTCAACTCTGTATTGTGGCCCTCCAGGAGCTGAGTTTGACAGCCCTGGGGCCTGTACCATAATGGTAATTGAACAAACTAAGTTGACAAACTTGAGTTGACAAATCTAAACCAATCCGAACAGGCTTTGTTGGTACCATAAAACTGATCACCAACTTTCTCCAACTCAGGCTTTGATCCTGAGTTCATGGAGCATGTGCTTAAACATCCCCTGACATGAAATTTTCACTTTCTGAGGTTTTGTAACATTAATATGAGTTCCTTTAGCCTGTATGGTCCCCCAGTGGCTAGAAATTTCAATCAGTGTAAACCGAGCGTGGCTATCTTTCTCTGCCTTTGAGAAAATGAAAGCTCAGGCGGGCTGATTTTGAACAATTAGGCTACACTAACCGGCTGCATGGTATAGGCCCCTGGTATTGTACTCTTCTTTTTTTCTTTTTCTTTTAGCACAAATATGTGCTAATTAAGCTTTAACTATTATTGTTGTTATTATTACTGGTATTGTGACAAACAAACTGGTGGTGAGGTTTTGAAATTGATTTCTCTAAAACTAAAGCAATGACCGTGGAGTTTTAGAGCTTTTATCTTTTAAACGCATTCCAACTGTTCTAACTTTGAGCATTGTTTGTTTATTCTAGTGTGCTCCAAAAAGTTGACAACATTCATTTGAAGCAGATAAACACATTTACAGTCTTTCTATTCTGGTAAAACAGACAAAAAACTTTTGATGACTCTAAGATATAAATGCATTTTTGTCTAATTGTATAACACAATGCTGACAGGGTTGGGCCCTGTCTTGTGGTTCACAGGGTTGTCCCACAGATTTGCAGTATGCCACTGGACATTGAGACAGCTGTTCCTATACCAGCAGTTTAGCATATCTCTTCTAGGTGTAACAGCTGTTCCTGATCATATTTTTCTTCTTTGTCAGGCTGGTCTGCTAAGTGTTCCTCAGCTGACTCAGATCTCACAGAGACTGAAGGATCTCCTCTCTCAGCTAAGGCCCAATGCAGTGGCTCTGGTTGATGCCTTTGATTACCGCGATGAGATGCTTAATTCTGTTCTGGGGCGATATGATGGCAATGTCTATGAGCACATGTTTGAGTGGGCCAAGAAATCGCCTCTGAACCATACTGAGGTGAGTATATAGTGCATTGGATATCTGTGAAAAATGTTATTTTAGAAATGAGTATGTATCATAATCATGTCTGGTGAAGAATGTAATGGCAAATTGTGTTGTGTAAGTTAACTTTATTTTGGAAAATTAGATTACAAGAACCTCATATACATTTTTTTTTCTTAAGGTGCATGAGTCATACCACAAGTACTTGAAGCCCCTACAGTCCAAATTGTAAGCAGTGCATTTATGGGAGAAAGGGAAGAGTGTCCAACACAATTAATGCCGTTTGCTCTCACCAGCCCTAGATTTCCTTGCCATCTACTGTAGAAAATCTATTCATCCCATGTAAGGATTCTGCTCTCAGAGATGAGATTATTTTTTGTTTTTGATTCATTTTAAATGGGTATGGTTCCATTCTGCATTCTAATTATTTAGAGAAGTAGGTTCTCTATGCATTAAAATAAATGATAATTGAAGTGAATCCACATTCATTACTTTTTGTAATTGTATAGATTATTTGTTTTTTATGTAATATTTGCTTAAATTGTCTCTCTAGAGGATGTGATGTTAACTGAATAACTTGAGTCTGACTGCTATTAACTGAATAATTACGGTAAATATTTGAGTTCAGACATCCTCTTTAAAATCATGCCTTAATAAGACCCATAGACAGGAATGTTTTAATTTTTAATTTTGTAGCGAGAATCAAAATCAATGTATTGGTAGTTCTATTGCAATGATTTCCACCATTTACATAGAAGTGAATCTGTGATTATATTTTTTTTCACACTGTTGTTATTTCAATTCTTATGCTACATTAATAAAGGAAAATTATAGCATTTACAGTTGTGTAAATTTGCAGAGTATTTTTAATTCATGAATTTAGGTAGTGGAATTTTCATTTCTAATTACAATTAGAATATTTACGTTAAATGAATTATAAACACATGCATTAAGAGAATATGGTAAACTCTGAAAGTTGTATTCCTCGTGCTAAAACAAATCTCATCTCAAATCTAGCTTTGGAACATCATGATGCTAAGTGAAGTGTGACAAAATATTCATTTTTCGGTGAACTATCCTATTAAGGGTAATGCACAGTGCACAGCTTGGGTCTACTGTAAAATGTATTGTCTTTCCTTCTGTCCTACACACAGAAGTCCTCTTTATGTTAAAAATAAATAAATAAATATATTAATTAAAATAAAAATCCTTAAAATGTTACATCTAAAGGATATATCTAAAGGAAATCTGGATACTCAGGAGACTTATTGCATTAATTTTAAATCATTTTGTTAGTATTATTTTAAATACATGTTCTATACTTGGGAACCTGTCCTCAGCATGAAGTAACAATCTAAAACTTCCAAACAAAGTGTTTAAAAGTGCAACAAATTCAAAAATATACTTTTAAATTGAAAGGCAGAGATCTGTTATATATCAAAAATCTGTTATATATCAGAAGCCTGTGCCGTTTTAAGTTCCAGTCGTGTCTGAAAAATTTATTTGCTGGAGTTTGTTTTTGGATGAGCGAGGAGGATTTTTCTTGAAACTTACCCAAGAATGTTTTTAGAGAATGTATTTTTTTTTTCACTTCTAGCTCTTTACTAAACACTAGTAATACAGAATTGAAGACTTTTGATTTTTTATCAAATTATGCGTCAGTAGACATTATATGGTAGCTTGTGTCAAAAAATGATTTATAATGATTTCGGTTTTGACAGGTGTTTATGACAGGATATGAGGGTGGAAATAGGGGGTTTATGACCTTTTGGCCCAGCGTGGTTCCGGTGTGTTTAGTAATAATACGTTTTTATTATTGAAAATAATATCTACAGAATGATGAAATTATGAACAGACGATCCGCGGATATGATTTCGGATGGATCGGCAATGTCTGCGGGAGAGAATGAAAAGCGTTTAAAGAAATAGCATTGATGACAAAAAAGTTTATTAAGTATTTACAAGTACTTTTTAATATTGTGTTTAACTTAATGAGGTGTGCGTTATACAGTATGTCTACCTGGCTAGTCACTTGTTGCAAATTCTTTTTTAATAAATGAAAACCATTGTGCTTGAATAAAGCATATAAATAAATAGTGATTTAAATAAGATATGAATTAAATAAGATGTTAAATTTAAAAAGTACTTTAACATGTTGAGCTTAATGAGGAGATAGTAATGCATTTGGATAATGTTGCCGATTCTAAAGTCTTTCTGAGCAAGAAATGGTACAAATAGTTTTAAGAAATCAAAATCATTGTGCTTGATCATTGTGAATTCAACAAAATGTTGAATTCACTATAAGCATTGTAATCTAAAACACCCCAATATACTGTCTTAAACAGTTAAATAAAACAGTGAATAATAGTACTTCATTTGAAATAAGATGTTAAATTATCGAGTATAAGCATTTTTAATCTAATACATCATTGAAATAGGGTCCGCTTGGATGACCATCGGAGACGAGAGACAAGCCTGCACAACGAGAGAATGAATAAAAGCCGGGACATACTAAAACGCCTAATTGATTGTGTCATCTTTTTGGGATAGCAATAATTGTCTTTTAGTGGACATGACGAGGGGAATGAGTCGATTAATTAGGTAATTACTTGAAGGTTACTTGAAGTTACTGTCTCTGCTATCAGAATTCTATGCTGACTTGCGACACCACCTTGCCACGGCCATCATTTTTATGGGAACATCGGGGAAAATCCAAAACGATCTAATAAATGCTGTTGCTGAGGTGCTAAATGATTCCATCAAAAAAGAGATTACCAACACCAAGTTTGTCGCAGTTATGGTGAATGAGACCACCGATTGCAGCAACTCTGCACAGCTGTCATTTCTTCTCCGGTATGTACTGACATCGGAGTAAAGAAAAGTTTTTTTTTTTAAAGTTTGAGGATGTCACAGGGAAAAAACGAGCTCACGATCTAGCAGCTTCAGTACTTGAAGTGTTGGGTTGCTACGATTGCAAAACAAAGTTAGTTTTATTATTGGTACCAATTCTAAGTTAACCATATCAACACCACCCTTTCAAACCCCAAAACTGAGCCATATCCCAGCCTAATCTTACCCAAACCAAGACACATAAGAACAAATAAGTCACAGAAAAATTCTATATTTTATTCAATTTAAATTTTATTTAACAATAATACAAAAAATAAATATTACACCTAGAATTGTGTAACAGTGTGAAGGCTATTTTTTTATTTTGTACATAGAAATCACATAGACTTTTGTACATAGATCATAGAAAGTGAGTGCCTTTAGGCCAGAGTTTCCCATCTTTTTAAGTAACTTTAATTTCATTGTTTTTATCAATCAATTTATATCCGCATCTAAATATTTTATATTTAATTATTTTAACCATAATTTTTACATTCAACCATGTATGGTTCTCCTGGTTCAGTTTTTTTGTAATGTTTTTTGTGATGTGATCAACTCTTTATTGTCTTTAAATAAAATAAAATCCACTCAAACATACTGACAGGGAAGGGGGAGTGACATATCATCAATAATTAAACAATATGAAAGGAGGAATAAAAAAGGAAACTTTATATAGTCATTTCTTTATATAGTCCAATATGTTGAAAGAAAAACATTATGCCATGCATCAATGATAGGTTTAGCTCCTGGTTCAGTTTTGCCATAAGTGGCCAATTGTTTATTGCATTTAGATGTAACCTCTAAACATTACCCAGGTTGAGAACTATAAAATTATGTGATTAATTTCATTCTTTCAATGTAGATATTTTAATAGTACAGTATAATTATTTTCTCTCAATCGCCAACGAATATGGCACATGGCACACATGTTAATGAAATGACTAGAAATACATGACTAGCAAATATAACTGCAAGCAGTGATTGCGGGGCCAAGCACCTTTTGCACACCACACACCCCAAATGCATACTCAACACCGCACACCCCACACGCACACACATGCACACCACACACACCAAATGCCCCACACATTCACATCAAACAAGGCACACCCCACACACACGAACACACACCGCACAACCCAACACCACACACACCCCACACACACGCACACCCAACACCACACACCCCACACACAAAGTTTTTGACTTAAACAAAGTTTAAGTCAAAAACAAACAAAAAGTCAAGTCACATTTATTTATATAGCGCTTTTCACAATACAGATTGTATCAAAGCAGCTTCACAGTGATAACATGAAAGTAGTACAACACAGATCAATAATATTGCTAAACACTAAATAACCCCAACTGAGCAAGCCAAAAGCAAGCCAAAAGCAAGGCGACAGTGGCAAGGAACCAAAACTCCATCAGATTGGATGGAGAAAAAACCTTGGGAGAACCCAGGCTCAGTCGGGGGCCAGTTCTCCTCTGGCTTACATTCATATTGTTTATATATAAATATTAAATATAAATATTGTTTATGTATAAAACGGCGCCATAACATATCGCAGGCGTTGAGTCGTTTCTTCACAGGCGTTGGTCCTCTCATCACAGGCGTTGGGGCATCCGAAATCCCCGTGAGAGGCTGGAGACAAAACTGGACCTGACGAACGCCATTTTTCTCGGGACAAGCGTCCCGAGATAACAGCAGAAAGGCAGATGGGAAATAATTAGCATAGCTGATGTTCATAATGATGTCCATTATACGGGAGTCGGTGTTAGAAACCACTATCTCACAAACTCTCCGTAACCTGAACTCTCCGCAACCCAACCATACGCGCCGATCCGTTTGACTAAGGCTGTCGAGCCCCACTGGTGCGTTAAGCAGTTTCAGTGGCAAACGGTTCCGTATGGCATAACAGAGGACTAAAAGGTAAGCATTATGTGAATGCTTGACTAAAGAGATGCGCCTTTAATCTAGTTTTAAACTGTGTCAGCGAGTCAGAGCCTCGGACTGTATCGGGAAGGCTATTCCAGAGTTTTGGAACTAAATGCGAGAACGCCCTCCCTCCTTTAGTGGACTTCGATATCCTAGGAATGACCAGAAGCCTTGAATTTAGTGATCTTACGGAACGCGGTGGATTGTAGGGCGAAAGAAGGTCCGTTAAGTACATAGGAGCTAAACCATTTAGGGCTTTGTAGGTTAGTAGTAGTAGTTTGTAATTGATACGGAACTTAATAGGTAACCAGTGTAGAGATGATACAATCGGTGTTATATGATCGAGCCCGTTCTCATCCCAAAGCGCCATATAGGACGCTTTTGCAAAAGCGTAAACATCCAACGCACATGGCACCCTTTAACGTGAAATGAGACGCTTCGGTTAATGGTTAAGTTTAGGTATGGTGTAGGGTAAGGGTTAGACCACTAGGGGGCGCCTTCTGCCCAAATATATCTGCGTCTCATTTCACGTTAAAGGGTGCCATGTGCGTTGGATATTTACGCTTTTGCAAAAGCGTCCTATATGGCGCTTTGGGATGAGAACGCGTTGTATGATCATATTTTCTTGACCTAGTAAGAACTCAGCTGCATTTTGTACTAACTGTAGCTTGTTTATTGAGGATGCAGGACAACCGGCTAATAAAGCATTACAGTAATCTATCTCGAGGTCATGAATGCGTGAACTAATTTTTCTGCATCAGAGATAGATAGCATGTTACGCAGCTTAGCAATGTTTCTAAGGTGGAAAAAGGCTGTTCTTGTAACATATGAAATATGATTTTCGAAAGACAAGTTGCGGTCTAGTATAACACCCAGGTCTTTTACTGTAGTGGATAAAGTAACAGGACATCCGTCTATTTTAAAGTTGTATTGTGAGAGGTTTTGTGAGTAGTTTTTTGGACCAATAAGTAATACCTCCGTTTTATCTGAATTTAATAGCAGGAAATTACGCATCATCCAGCATTTTATATCTTTGAGACAGTCTGTCATTTTAGATGAGTTAATGTTTTCATGTGGTCGCGATGAAATATATAATTAAGTGTCGTCAGCGTAACAGTGGAAATTAATTCCATGTTTTCTTATAATATTACCAAGTGGCAGCATATATATTGAGAATAGCAGAGGGCCTAAAACCGATCCTTGCGGTACTCCATAGTCTACTGACGTTATCTTTGATTTTTTCCCATTTAAACAGACAAAATGAGAACGGTCCGATAAGTACGATCTAAACCAGCTTAATGCCTGTCCCTGAACACCAGTGTAGTTTTGTAGTCGATCCAAGAGTATTTTATGATCTATAGTGTCGAACGCAGCGCTAAGATCAAGTAGGACTAGTATTGAAATACAGCCTTGGTCAAGCTAAAAGTAAATCATTTGTAATTTTAACTAGCGCAGTTTCTGTACTATGATGCGGTCTGAATCCTGACTGAAATTTTTCATAGATATAATTTTCTTGTAAAAAAGAGCACAATTGAGCGGACACAACTTTTTCTAGTATTTTGGACATAAATGGAAGATTTGAAATGGGTCTGTAATTTGCCAAGTTATTTGGATCTGATTGCGGTTTCTTAATGAGATGTTTTATTACTGCCAGCTTGAATATTTTTGGAACATGACCTAAAGATAAAGATGAGTTAATAATATTGAGGAGAGGCTCTTCCACTACAGGTAATAGTTCTTTCAGTAGTTTAGTGGGTATTGGATCTAATAAACATGTTGTTGGTTTAGATGCAATGATAAGTTTATTTAGCTCCTCCTGTACTATCGTTGTAAAGCGGTTTAGTTGTTGTAGAGGGGCCATAATTGAAGCTGAATCATAAGACACCATAGAGGATTGTACATTTATAATTGTGTTTCGGATGCTTTCTATTTTCTCATTGAAGTAATTCATAAAATCATATACTAAACTGTAACGGTATATTTTGCTCTGGTGATGTCTGTTTATTTGTTAATCTAGCCACGGTGTTAAATAAAAACCTTGGATTATTTTGGTTATTTTCGATTAGTTTGCGGAGATGCTCAGCCCTGGCTGTTTTTAGTGTCTTTTTATAACATGACATACTGTCTTTCCACGCGATTCTAAAGACCTCTAAATTAGTTTGTTTCCATTTACGCTCTAAGTTGCGAGTTTCTCTCTTGATAGCATGCGTAGCACTGTTGTACCAACCCGGTCTCATCCCAAATCGTCATATAACTGACGTTTTGGGACGTCTTTTGACCATACGTCAATATTCGCCTTTTTAGGGCCCCCTTAAACGTCGGTAGATGAGGTTATGGGATCCTAACTCTACCCCATACCTAAACTTAACCCTAAACCTAACCCGTCACCTAACTGACGTTAAAGGTAAAGCGTCAGTTGTATGACGGCCCGGGATCGCCATCTACCGACGTTTAAGGGGGCCCTAAAAAGGCGGATATTGACGTATGGTCAAAATACGTCCCAAAACGTTAGTTATATGACGATTTGGGATGAGACTGTGTTAGTTGTACCATGGTGCTTTAGTTTTCTCTCTAACCTTTTTTAATCTAATTGGTGCAACAATATCTAATGTACTAGTAAAAATTGTGCTTAAACTGCTAGTCATTTCCTCTAATTCATCTGTTTGTTTGGGTTCACTTAGCAGCTTAGATAGATCAGGTAAGCTATTTGAGAATCCATCTATAGTGGTTGGAAGGATTGTTCTGCCTGGTCTATAACGTGGCGCAATATGACATATTTCAGCAGTACGTATTATGCAAGTCACCATGTAATGATCAGTGACATCATCGCTTTGCGGTATAATATCTATATCAGTTGGATCGGTGCATGGAAAGAAACTATATGAGGATATATGTGCATATATGAAACCTATATGCAGTTTATATGCACATATATGCTGCATATATACAGCATATATGCACATATATGATAATATATATGCTGCATATGTGTGTATATATGACACATATAGGCAATTTTAGGTGCATATATGTGCATATACAGGCCATATAGGTCTCCTGCATTGCTTCTTTATATCCACACATAAGTGCTATATACAAGAGTATCCTATACTGTAGCTCATGGCAGGATCTGGTCATTTGTAGCTCATCCACTCTAAACAATGCTGGGTTGTTTGAACCCAAATTTGGGTGAAATATGGACAAACCCAAATGTTTGGTTAAAAATCTAATTTCAAATTTTAACCCAAATTCAACTTTCACTTTCACTTTTTCAACTGTACATTTTTTTAATTGCATTTTTAACCCAACATTTGGGTTTGTCCATGTTTGACCCAAAGCATTTTTAGAGTCACTATATTGCTAAAATAAATAAATAAATATTTATATACATATCAGAATGAAAAGAAGAATAGGGAAAGAAGGAAATGTATAACAAAATGGTTTGTTGTTTTTTTTTTTTTACCAAAAAGCCCTTTTTCCAATTTCAAGTCACTTTCCCATACACATCCACACATTCACCGATACATCCACCAAATGCAATGCAAATTGCAATGTTTTCTGTATTGTCTGAATGCAGTTTTTTTTCTGGCTGAAAGGTCATTACAGTCAAAATGTAGCAAAAAAAAAAAAAAAGTGAATAGAACCCCAGATAGCAAACTGACATTGAATCAACGTGGAAATATGACATCGAAACAACGTTGATCTGACATTGTTTTGCTCATCGAATTAACGTTGAACCAACGTCAGACGCGTCATTCTTTCAAAACTAACGGAAAATCAACTTGAAATCAACGCGTTGTTTATGAAAGCAAACCAATTTTCGATTTTCATTTAGCTTTGAAGAATGCCGCGTCTGACGTTGGTTCAACGTTAATTCGATGAGCAAAATCAACGTTGTTTCAATGTCATGAGAGACGTCGTTTCCACGTTGATTCAATGCCAGTTTGCTATCTGGAACGTACATTCAAATAATCATCATCATCCCACCATCCCATCATCTATCTATGGAAGCTTGTTTCCGCCACTGAATGAAAAATATAAAAGGTAATTGCGACTTTTTATCTCACAATTCGGACTTTTTTTCTCACAATTGTGAGTTTACTTCTCGCAATTCTGACATTATTTCTCAGAATTGCGAGATGGAAAGTCAGAATTGTGAGATATAAAGTCAGAATTGCGTGATATAAAGTCGCAATTGCGAGATATAAAGTCAGAATTGCGTGATATAAAGTCGCAAGTGCGAGATATAAAGTCAGAATTGCGTGATATAAAGTCAGAATTGCGAGATATGAAGTCAGAATTGCGAGTTATAAGTCAGAATTGCAAGATATAAAGTCAGAATTGCAAGATATAAAGTCAGAATTGCGAGATATGAAGTCAGAATTGCTAGATATAAAGTCGCAATTGCGTGTTATAAAGTCAGAAATGCATGATATAAAGTCAGAATTGTGAGATTTAAACTATTCTGAGGGGGAAAAAAGTTAGTCTTTTTTTCCCCTTAGAATTGGCCTAATAAGTCGCAATTGCGAGTTTATATCTCACAATTCTGAGAAAAGATGTCAGAATTTCGACATATAAACTCGCAATTATGTGTTATAAAGTCAGAATTGCGAGATGTAAACTCGCAATTGTGAGAAAAAAAGTCACACTTCTGTCTTTTTTTCTCAGAATTGCGACTTTATATCACACAATTCTGACTTTATATCTCGAAATTCTGACTTTATATCTCGCAATTCTGACTTTATAACACACAATTCTGACTTTATAACTCGCAATTGCGACTTTATATCACGCAATTCTGAGAAATAAAGTCAGAATTGTGAGATATAAACTCGCAATTGTGAGAAAAAAAGTCAGAATTGTGAGAAAAAAAGTCAGAATTGTGAGATAAAAAGTCACAATTATTTATTATATTTTTTTATTCAGTGGCGGAAACAAGCTTCCATAGGGTATAAGTGCTGCATATTATGACCGTTCTAAAAGCTTGCTTTTATTTTGATATTCCATATATACTATTACTTCCGGGTCACGTGACCAACCTGTCTGTGTTTTAATGTAGATCTTCAAACGGAAAATGGAAAAAGGAATTTCAAAAAACCAAAATCGGACTGTTATTTGATTTTGTTTTTTTCGTTTTTCGTTTTTGGATTCAGAACCAAAAACGGGGAAACGGCTCTTTTTTTCCGGTTTCTTTGTTTTTGGTTTGAAACAAACGAAAAAAGGGTGGTTTCTCGTTATTTTGTTTTTTGTTTCAAACGAAAAAACAAACTATCAAAACGTACACGGACCCCTCTGCCATACCTGTCTGCTGTTCATTGACCTTGCCTGTACTAAGACTACGTTTTTGGAATAAAGCCTTGCGAATGGATCTGCATGTCTCTCCTCTGGTTTGTTCCGTTACAGAATATCCGGCCAAACAAGGATCCAGCGGCTTTTCTGAAGAACACTGGTCAGGTATGAACCTTGCAAAATGATTACTTGCCCTAAAGCAGGGTATGAGACCTCTAGAGGCATATATTCAGGAGTTTTTGGATTTAGCATATTTTTCTGATCTGCCTGATTCCGTTCTCATTGACTTTTTTGTGATGGCATAAATCAACTCCTAAGATCTCAAGTTATCCTTGAGGGTCCTCGTACATCGCTCTGTCACTTTTTAGATTATGCTCTTCTGTTAATTGGCTCGTCTTTCACAGTGGGGGTCAACGGAAGAATGCACCATTACCTCTGTGCCTATAGCAACAGATCTTCCAGAGCCTTGTTCCGTCTCAACAGATCTCCCAGAGCCTTGTTCCGTCTCAACAGATCTTCCAGAGCCTTGTTAGATCTCAACAGATCTTCCAGAGCCCCGTTACATCGCAGCTGATCTTCTATAGCCCCGACAAGTCACAATTGATTGTCACGAGTCAAGCCAAGTCACAGTTGATTGTCACGAGTCAAGACTAGTCACTGTTGATCGTCATGAGTCAAGCCGAGTCACAGTTGATCATCACGAGTCAAGCCAAGTCACAGTTGATTTTCCAGAGTCTCATCATGTCACCACTGACCAGCCAGAATCTTCTCACATCCTGTCTGCCACACCCAGATATTCAAGGTCAGTGCTTCGATTTCCCAGCCTGGTTTCCAGTGTGAGGGATGCACCACTGGTGTCTGCACGCGCAGCTAGTATCCCCAAGCCCACTCAATTTGATCCTTCATATCCTGCACCGATTACCCTGTCAGAAGCGCTCCCCATGATGGGGATCGCTCTATGTTGCATTTGGGCTGCGTATACCACCTCAGAACTGCCCCAGGCTAAGGCACCCGCTGCAGTTAATCCAGAGGTGGCGGCACGTGCTGCAGAACCTCTTGAAGCGGTGGTGTTTGCTTCAGCCACTTGTATGGTGGTTACGCCCAGCAATGTCCTCTCAGCCTGTCATGTCATGGTCAAAAGTATCATAGATGTGCACGGTACCTGTCCTGTTAATGAACTTTACCAGATTCTTGATGCTACCACTGTAGATTCTTGATGCTACCACCTTTGGAGGTGTCAAAGGTAACTGTTTATGAATCTTTGTCCTGTCTTGTCACGGCTATGGAGGCCATCTGTAAATCCTTATCTTGTCCTGTTAACGATCCAGAGACCGTTCATGTCGTGTCTTCCGAACCTTCGCTCCACGTCTGCCCTGCCCAGCCGGAGCTTCACGTCAGCCGCGTCCAGCCAGAGCTTCACGTCAGCCACATCCAGCCAGAGCTTCACGTCAGCCACGTCCAGCCAGAGACTGTTCTTGTCGCTTCTGCCCAGCCAGAGACTGTTCACGTTGCTTCTGTGCCCATGTCCTGTGCCCATGTCTGTGTTTGTTCCTGAGCCAGTGTTTGCTGTTCCAGAGCCGGAGGCAGAGCCAGTGTTTGCTGTTCCAGAGCCGGAGGCAGAGCCAGTGTTTGCTGTTCCAGAGCCGGAGGCAGAGCCAGTGTTTGCTGTTCCAGAGCTGGAGGCAGAGCCAGTGCCTGTGCCTGTTCCAGAGCCGGAGGCAGAGCCAGTGCCTGCTCCAGAGCTGGAGCCAATGTCTGTTCCAGACCCAGTGTTTGTTTCTCTGTTTGTGTCTGTCCTTGTGACCATTTCTGTTCCTGAGCCAGTGTCTGGTCCTGAGAGGGTCTGCTCCGCCCTTGCCGGCCAAGGGGTCTGCTCCGCCCTGGCCGCCCAAGGGGTCTGCTCCGCCCTGGCCGCCCAAGGGGTCTTCACCGCCCTGGCCGCCCGAGGGGCCTCCCGCTCGTTCAGATCAAAGGGGTAATCCATCGACCGGAAGTTGAAGCCTCGCGGGAGCTGACATCTTGTGGCAGAACTTCACTTGCGTTAGCATTTCCATTGACTCCCATTCATTTCGGCGTCACTTTGACAGCAAATAACTTTACCTCTGAGGCGTTTGAAGACCCCATTTGTCCTTTATTTATTTCTAAAGAAACACGACAATGTATGAAAGGCTCCATTACCTTGTAGCTTATGTTATGGCCCCGTAGAAGCAGTTTTAGTGAAAGTAGGCTAACGATTGCGTCATACCCACGCGACTCTCTGTCGCACAGTAGAGAGATTACCGTATGGACAGGAGGAGAAGCTCACGCGCAATCGGGGCAACGTGGAGGCAAAATGACAAAATAATTAATCAGAATACCTAGCAAAAGTGTCTCCTGCTCCTAGCTCATGGACAGCTCCTACTCACACTCTCGGCTCTGCAAGTTTCAGAAGCGAATGATTCAAATTTCTCGTGCCACAGCACTAGAAGACAGACGGTTTGCTCTCGTCACATCTACGTCGTCAAGTTCTGTTTGAGTCTGCGCGTCAGGGACAGAAGTGCTAAAAAATCGCCAAAAACGGGCTTCAATCGTCTCAATGGAGTTCCAATGAGATGGCTCTGTCCATTTCTTATACTGTCTATGGTTCAGATGAGAGAGGAGAACGCGGCTTACAATAAAGGTGAATTTTATGAAAAATAAGGCTTTAAAAAAAGAAAAACCACAAATACATGTTGCACCCCATAAACACAATCATGCAAAGAAAAAAAGCAGTAAACCACCCCTTTAAGTTGTTTTTGATAGAGGTGGATTTTTATTTTAAGTCTCTTAATTTAATTAAAATCAAGAAATGCATATCAGTAATGAACATTCATTCAGAAATTTTTAATGGTTAATATGTCACTAGAACTATTTGTCATTTTTCTTATTTTTTTCTCTGTTTTTCAACCTTTAATGTATTGCATAGATACTGTTATAATGAATGTGAACTGGAAAGACTGAAATGTTGTAGTTATATTTAAAATAATAATATTAATAATAATAAAAAATATATAAATAAAAATAAAGAAACGGCCCGTGCTGTACATTTCTCCGGATTTGAAAGTTTGTGGAAACTGTTGGGATAATGTTAAGTATCTAATAGAAATATAGTTATTTTTGCTATTTGAAGAGTTCAGATGCAAAAGCCTCTAAATGCCATTTGAAATTTTCTTCTTTAATGATGATTTTTATCAAACTTGTATATTTAAGTTCAGTAATTTCACTTAAATAACAATTAATAAGTAATTATCATTGCCATTTAAGTGAAATTACTGAACTTAAATATACAAGTTTGATCAAAATCATCATTAAAGAAGAAAATTTCAAATGGCATTTAGAGGCTTTTGCATCTGAACTCTTCATTTTCAAAGCAGAAAAAAAAAAAATATTGTGCCTTTAAAGGCCCAACTTTCTTTAATAGGGTTATATTGAAGCTGAACAGAACATCTGGAAAGGCATTTATTAAATAAAAGCCAGTGGGAAAAGTTTAACAATACATATTTGAGGATTACAGGAAAACTAATATATCAATTGAGATTACAGTGTATTAGACACAGTCCAACTGCAGTCTTTAGTTTATGTTGTTCAGCAAAGAGTGCAATACTCTATAGCTATAAGTAGAGTTTTGAATGAGTGCTCTAATTAATATTTAAAATATTGTCTAGATATAGGCAGGCAGCTCACTGGTATTTGTAACATATTATTTTTTTCGTTCTTGATGATCTCTAAAATCAGTAATAATAGGCTAATAAAAAAAAGCTTAATAAAGTTTGATAATAAAAAAATAAATAAAATAAGTGTGTAAACTGATCCAGTGATCCAGGGTGTAGATGAGCGGAGAACTCTCCCATTTCCCATTCGACGTCATGTAGGAAGCGCGGCAGGAAGGGAGGAGAAAATGAACCCGGCTTTCTCGCAACACTTTCTTTTTCATGAACATATTTTAAGCATACTAGCAACTTACTACACATACAATTACAACGTTTATATACCTTTTTAAATGGTTAAACTTCTTTTAAATGAGTCCCAAACGATTCGGGTTTCCCTGCTAAATCAGTAATGTGTAAATGAAAGAAAAGCAAAACGCATGGTGCTGGAGCCCCCACGGCACAGAAGAGAAAGAGTCACTATCTTGGAGCGCTTCTGGAGGACGTGCACTCATTTCTGTTAGGTGAGGCAACACGAATGGACCCTGTTAAAAGTGAATTTAACCCGCTTTTTATTAGATATATTTAGCTGAGCTAAAACGTAAACAAATGTAGAGATACAAAGTTAACGACAACCCATATTGTCATGGGTTCAGCCACTTAGCCTAGTCTCACTATTGTTGTTTGTTATCCGATAGGCTACTGTTTGCGACGGGGCAATGTAACTGTTTTATAAATCTATGCTTCAAAAACTTACTGCTTTAGAAAATGGAGTGACTTTTGTATTTGTGAATTTTTCAATTTTGAGGAAGCGGTTGTGAAATCGAATTAAAGTGGTTTCAGATAAGTTATGCAACGTGACAACAGAGGCGCAATGTAGACAATGTAACATTACATGAGTGCCACACCATGAACATTGAGGTCTCTAATCGAGGCAAATATACAGTAAAATATGCCCACGTGTTGTATAGTAACGTTGTATAGTTGTTAGTCTATAATTGTTGTATAGTCACAATTTCTACCCTATTTAGAGCTTTGCATAATTTGAAAGATGTAGGCTATATCCTTTAGAAATAACCAGACATATCTTGATCCGTTGTTATTTTAGCTCATTTAAATGTGAATTTTGTTTTAAATAAAGTGATCCTAATGCCCCCTGTGCCCTGCCCCCTATTGCAGTAACTACTCCAAACTATAGCTGCAGCGCTATTTTCACAAACTTGAATAACACAACCAGCTGAAGAGAAAAAATAGGAATCACATGACTTGATGTAGATTAAATCAACTGGCCCTATCGTTAATATATGTAGAAAAGTACAAATTATAATTCTGTAATTTAGTTTGATTCTCTTGTCCTCTTGACGTCATGAGGTGGCTTGTTTGACAATGCCTTTAACAGGTTTTTACTTGTATATGTAAATCAAATATGTCAAACAGATTTAAGCATGCTAACCATGTCATGGCATGTCTGCTGATAAACAAGGATTTAGTCCATCCTCCTATTATCTTCTTCAAATGTCTGATCATATGAGGCTTATCATTGGATACATCATGTTCAGAATCATCACCTCCAAACACTGGCTTTTCAAAGACAATATTTTCATTGTTCTGTATAGGTATACCGTTACTTTTATAATTTAGCCTAAGAATAGCTGAGGAATGTGAATCTGATTTTCCTTTTGGCAAGTTCAGACTTGCCCCATTTAACAGTGAGATACAGTGAATAACATTGTTTGGGAAGTTGAATTGAGCAGACATTTTGCCACCTCTGCCAATTTGTTATGGTTTTGTTGACTGAAAATATCAATATTGAAAAATTACTAATATATAGTGTTTAGCCAGACATTGAGTGATATATATATATATATATATATATATATATATATATATATACATGTATATATATATATATATATATATATATATATATATATATATACAAAATCATATGTTTTGGCTATGCCATGAAAGTCAGTGTCCAATGTTGTTTTGGACACAACAGAAGAACAAATTACCTATAGGTTTGGCACTGTAAAAAATAATCGTGATTTTTAACGGTAAAAGTCTTTAAAAATGCTACAGTGCAAAACTGTTAATGTTAACAGAAAGTTTCCGTACTATATACGTTAATGACTGTGAAATAATTTTACTGTGAAATACTGTTAAATTTACATTTTTTGAAAGTGAAAAAGAACAACTCATTGCATAATTTACAGTGAAAAACCATAAATTGACATTCCAATTCCCTGTGTGACACTTCACACTTTATGTATTTTTGTTGAAATAATTATGGTTCCTCATAGTTTTCTTGTTTATTTTCTAATCAGTTGTTCATTAGGGTTTTATGTTACATTTAATGTTGTTAAATTAATGTTTATTGCATTTTTTAAATTTCATGTTTGTTACCATGATGGTGTTTAATGTTTGTGTGAATGATACTGTGCAGCTTCTTCATATTATCCTTCTATAAGAAGACTGCTTGTGAAGAGCTTTGATTGCTCATGTAATTCTCATCACTGCTGTGATGATTGTTGGTTGTCAGAGTATTACAATGGTGCAAAATATACATTTTTCAAAAGGTTGGTAAACCAACATTTTATCAGAAAATGAAATACGGTTCCTACCGTATTTTTAACGGTAAAGTTCTGGCAACCACAGCTGCCGGTTTTTACCAATAAAAATGACGGTTTTATTTTTTACAGTGTGGAACAATCATTTGTCGTTTGTCATCATAAGCACTTAAAAAGCAGCTTTAGAGAGAATCGACAACGACAACAAAATAGTATAGTTCTTTCTAAATTTCAAGCTCGAAAAACACCTCAAAGGTATCATAAAATACTATGGTTAATTTGACTGGTGCGCTATAGTCTTTTTTTATCGTAGCTTTGTGTTAGTGTTGTACACCAGCCACATGGACCATTTCTATGGTGCTTTTTTGCAATTGATGTTTAAAGAAACTGTCTACAAAACTATCATGTCATCTACCTACCTTCATGTTCTGACTTTTTGGATGGAAATCTGTTTAGCCAATAGTTTGTTAACCTGGAGTACTATGCATAGATGTGTGATATGCATGGTATAGACTCTTTGCAACCAGTGACATAGGTTTGTTCATGAAACATCTAGGAAGGATTCTCTGCTGCTGGCCTTTAATAGCACTTATTGAAATTGTCCTCATTATTATGGAATGCCAAAGCTGACTAAATTAAAAATAAATAAATACATAAATAAATGTACGAAGAAATGTAAAAAAGCAAAAATACATAAATAAATATATAAATAAATATGCAAAGAAATGTAAAAAAAGTGTAAATAACTGAGTATTTATACTTTTATTACCATATTTATGTATAATTGTATTTTTTCACACATTTATTTTTATACATTTATTCATTTATTTATTTCAACTTTTATTTATTTCCACATTTATTTCAGTATTTATGTTTTTATGTCTACATTTCTTTATTTTCACATCTATTTATTTCTATATTTATTTATTTCCACGTTTCATTATTTCCACATTTATTTATCCAACAATTTTTTTCTTCGTATGTTAATGAGGGGGGCGTGTTTTAACTCAGACCTCAGCAATCGAGCTCAGAGTGGCAGTTCTTAAGCTTTGAGGCCACAGTGACACCTTGTGGTGTGTGACCAAACGAAGCGCAAGAGCTGTTTAGGCAATATCACATTTTAAGTCATGTATTTCACCCTAACTGTATGTGGGGAAGGATAGCACACATGAACAGAAACTGCACTTCAGCGGGTCTGATAGCAGATACTTGGACATGACAGTGCATGAAAGTATCCACTATTAATAACAATGTAGGCCTAAACATGGTGGATAGGGCTGATATATGGAGCGAAGTATGTGCCTAAACCTCACACACAAACAAAACGTGTTTTACTCACACCCAATGATTCACAAACAAACTCAGTGTGGTTTGTAAATACAAAACATCACTCACAAACTAATGCATATTGTCTGCAAATAAAAAACGTACCTATCAAACAAATACAGTATGTTTTACATATACATAGAAACGTATTTCTTCAATGACCAAAATATCCTGCAAGTACAAACTAAAATCTTTGAAAGTACAAAACAAAATTCTACAAGTACAAAGCAAAATTCTACAAGTACAAAGCAAAATTCTACAAGTACAAAACAAAATTCTACAAGTACAAAACAGAATTCTACAACTACAAAACAGAATTCTACAAGTACGAAAAACTGTCACGTGACTTTTGGCACTATTTTTCCGCGTCCAGGCAGAATCAGATTTTCTCACAAATACAGTGGAACAACTTCCTCTTCTAGAACAGTAGATGGCGCTAAGATAAGGGATCAATTTGCTCGCCTTTGCCCATGGGAAAATGAGCGGTGAACAGGTGTGTTTCTGTCCAACTTTATCTATAATTAACCTTATTGAGGTTTTGGAAAATGTTTATTATATAGACATAAATCCACATTAGCACTTAGTAGTAACGTACTCCACTCTAGGATACGGGAATCTATAAGCTGAAAGCTGCCATCATGTTGCTTTTACTTTTTGTAAAAATGTTTCATTTACTGAATGACTCTATTTCTTTCGTTCTCCGTAAATTAATGAGAATTAATTTCATTTAATTGAAAGGGTCCCACTTATTCATTAATTTAGTTGGAATTCAGTCAGCGTAACTGTTAATGTAATAAAATAATGAATGAACAAAACAATATAGGCCTACAGACTACAGTTGTTTCTTCCTTGTGATGTATTGTCCAAATTATTATTTTGGACAGACAAATGAAACCCTCCTTTCAATTAAATTAAATGGTCTCATTAATGTATGGAGAACGAAAGTAATAGATTCGTTCAGTGAACATAATCACTAATTTAGTCATTTCACACGCGTCTTATGTAGATTATTAGCCTAATATTATTTTTTAAAGCAACATATGACATAGATTTCAGCCTAGATTCCCCTAGAGAGAGTGAAGTGCTAATAGCGGTAATATGGATTTTTGTCAAGAAATAATTAACATTTTGCAAAAGAAAACCTCAATAAGGTTAATTATATAAAGTAATACAGAAACACACCGTTCACCGCTCACTTTCCTCAGCTGTAGTAGGCAGTGTTGGGAAAACGTATTTCGTTACAGAATAAATGCCCCAAAATGTCATTTGTAACGTATTCCATTACATTAGCTACTCAATCTGAGGGATTACATCCGCATTGAATTGCCTTTTAGAAGTGTAAGAATTGTGGCCATCTAATTCTGTTTACTAAACTGGCCTATTCTGGTGGGTGCGGTGATGCGGTGGTGACGCGTGTAACATGTAGGGTGGCACTGCCAATAAAGCACCTTAAAGCTGTCACAAAGAACCGGCAAATGATTATGAATAGGCTATGTAAAATATAGCAAGAAGATATTTTAATTGTTTATTAATAAACAAGTGTATCTTTGTCAGTGTGTCGGCTGAAAACATGAAGTTGACAATGCTGACTCGCGATCTTCGCCGTGAACGCGCCAGGATTAATAATCTAGCCTACAAGACGCGTGTGAAATGACTAAAGTAGTGATTATGTATAGCCTACACTGAACGAATCTATTACTTTCGTTTCGTTCTTAATAATGAAAACATTTAATTTAATTGAAAGGAGGGTTTCATTTGTCTGTCCAAAATAATAATTTGGACAATACATCACAGGGAAGAAACAACTGTATATTGTTTGATTTGTTCATTCATTATTTTATTACATTAACAGTTACGCTGACTGAATTCCAACAAAATTAATGAATAAGTGGGACCCTTTCAATTAAATGAAATGTTCTCATTAATTTACGGAGAACGAAAGAAATAGAGTCATTCAGTAAATGAAACATTTTTACAAAAAGTAAAAGCAACATGATGGCAGCTTTCAGTTTATAGATTCCCGTATCCTAGAGTGGAGTACTTTACTACTAAGTGCTAATGTGGATTTCTGTCTATATAATAAACATTTTCCAAAACCTCAATAAGGTTAATTATAGATAAAGTTGGACAGAAACACACCTGTTCACCGCTCATTTTCCCATGGGCAAAGGCGAGCAAATTGATCCCTTATCTTAGCGCCATCTACTGTTCTAGAAGAGGACGTTGTTCCACTGTATTTGTGAGAAAATCTGATTCTGCCTGGACGCAGAAAAATAGTGCCAAAAGTCACGTGACAGTTTTTCGTACTTGTAGAATTCTGTTTTGTAGTTGTAGAATTTTGTTTTGTACTTGTAGAATTTTGCTTTGTACTTGTAGAATTTTGCTTTGTACTTGTAGAATTTTGTTTTGTACGTGTAGAATTTTGTTTTGTACTTTCAAAGATTTTAGTTTGTACTTGCAGGATATTTTGGTCATTGAAGAAATACGTTTCTATATGTAAAACATACTGTATTTGTTTGATAGGTACGTTTTTTATTTGCAGAACAATATGCATTAGTTTGTGAGTGATGTTTTGTATTTACAAACCACACTGAGTTTGTTTGTGAATCATTGGGTGTGAGTAAAACACGTTTTGTTTGTGTGTGAGGTTTAGGCACATACTTCGCTCCATACTGATAGCTTGCGTTTATTGTCGATGAGACTCGCACACCAGCGCACAGTTCACTGACTCCCTCGCAAGCATTGATCAATGAGTTTCAACTCAATACGCGGTTTACATCCACGTTTTCCTAATTTCGTATGCATAACAGATGACAATTCAAATGTTTAAAACGCAACAACCCATATTTAGATGCTGCTCTTAGATACTGATTAATCACAAGACATACATTTTGAATTATTCTAAAATCAAACGCAGCCAGCCACGCATCTCACGCCATGCATTTTGTATTAAGATTTTCACTTTTAATGACTTTTGTTAATTTGATTTTAATGATAACAGCCATAGTGCCTTATTATTATTATAACTGAGGAGTTTATCGATTAATATGAAGAACTTGACATATATGGTGATGTACAGCCTAGCCTACCTATTTAATAAGGTTGGGTAGATATAAAATCAATTTACAGGGGCAAATATCACCATGGGCAGGATGCTTCATGCTCCAATGCGTGAGATGTGTGGCTCACTGCGTTTAAATGAGCCACTTTTGTTTGATTTAAGAATAATTCAAAATTGATGACTGTGATCAATCAATATCTATCTAAGAGCAGTATTTAAATATGGGTTGCGTTTTAAGCATTTGAATTGTCACCTGTTATCCATACGAAATTAGGAAACGCGAATGTAACCGCGGACGTTTCAAACTCATTGATCAATATGCTTGCGTGGGAGTCAGTGAAATGTGCGCTGGTTTCTCTCTGTGTTCTGTGCTGGTGTGCGAGTCTCATCGTCAATAATCACAAGCCAAAAGCAAGCTATCAGCTATCATATTCACGTGTTAACCCCATATAGCCTACCCTACATACAGTTAGGGTGATATACACGACTTAAAATGTGATATTGCCCACACAGCTCTTGCGTTTCGTTTGGTCACATTCCACAAGGTGTCACTGTGGCCTCAAAGCTTCAGCACTGCCACTCTGAGATCGATTGCTCATGTCTGAGTTAAAACACGCCTCCCTCATTAGTATACGGACAAAGAAATGTTGGAATAGATAAATGTGGAAATAAATAAATGTGGGAATAAATTAATGTGGAAATAAATTAATGTGAAAATAAATAAATGTAGACATAAAAACATAAATGAATGTAGAAATAAATAAAAGTGGAAATAAATAAATAAATGTAGAAATAAATAAATGTGTGAAAAAATACAATTATACATAAATAGGGAAATAAAAGTATAAATACTCATTTATTTGTACTTTTTTACATTTCTTTATATATTTATTTCTGTATTTATTTATGTATTTTTGCTTTTTTACATTTCTTCGTATAATTATTTATGCATTTATTTATTTTTAATTAAGTCAGCTTTGGCATTCCATACATTATGGGCCTTGTAGTCATCACATCTTTACAGTATTTTGCAACAAAAGGAAGCTGCCATTTGAGCAACACACGCTACTTAACAATGAAGGCAAAAGAAATGCATCATGTGGACAATTGCAGTATGTGGTCTCAAAACCACCACATGATATTACTGATATGAACCTTGATTGAAATCTTAATATTTTATGCGACATTTATTTGTATTATACTCTTACAGATTTTCTAGGTAGGGTGCCTCCATATAGCCATCAAATCCTAAAGCTTCATTTCAAAATTACACAGTAAGGTAAGTTTATACGCTTGTTCTTTTTGTGGGGATTGAGTTGATATTGATATTTAGTTGAGGCATCTGTGCATTAAAATACATTGTGTGAACAGATGAGAAGATGCATTTAACCTAGGCTAGAACTAATGCTAATTAATCATGAGAGTTTTGTTTGTGATTTTAAGAAAGTTTTTTGAACTCGGGCAAAGTGTTCTGTCAAATGTCTATTTTCAAGCACTGTTCATATCTTTGTTTAAAAATTTGAATGAGGACAATGCAAATAAACATATTTTGCCATCAGAAATTACATATTTTAAGTTGGAACTCTTCAGCATTTCTTATGATAGAGGGGACTGATATGGTCATAACTACTTCTTTTGTGTGTTTTGCAGAAAGACTGCTCTGAAGATGAGTAAGTGAGTTACTGTTCCTCTTACTGTTCCCGAAATAAAAAGGCAAAGAGTGGTTCCATCCGACATAGTAAGTGTGATTTTTTTTAATATTATGCTGTTTGCTGTTGTGTGAAATACAGTTTTATCCCCCTCTACCCTCAATATTTCAGTTAAACCTTTTCACAATTCTGGGGTTCTCAGAAACTCATTATAGATGAGTAAACTTCTATAGAGATGAATTTTGTACATTTCATTGTGCAATCACTGATAATGCCATTTTAATAGAGTGCAATTTCATTGCATGTAAGCCATGAATAATTTTTTGCTAACATTTAACATCTTTTAGTAATGGATTAATATCAGTATTTGTAGTATACAACAACTTTGTTAATGACATAATAAACTCGCATTAGATATGTGTCTCACTTCTGTATGCGTGGTTCAAGAAAATTATAGGGAAGGAAATACGAGCCTTGACTCATTCATGTTGCCAGATCCTGCTAGAAAAAAAAAAAAAAACAGCAAAGAAGACCAAAATCATAATAAACCTAAATAGATCTAAATGTTTTATATTGAAAATAAGACCACAATATCACAAACAGCAATTGGCCTTTTTTATTGACTGGGTCAATTTATGAGCCAAGCCCATACAACAATACCAAAAACACTTATAATAAGTGGATAACACTACAAGAGATTGCTCTGCAAAGTAGCCTTACAAGCTGTGACGTTGTGCGGAGAAAGAGTGCTGAGGCTGGGTCCAGACGCACTGTAGCTTTTTTAATCAAACACAGGAACAGGGTACATAGACTTGAACAAAACTCGGAATCAAAAGATACCAACGAAACATACATAAATTCAACAACCAACAAAGACAGGGCAGAAACACAGGGCTTAAATAATCAAGGACAAACGAGCTAGAGAAGATAACAAGGGGGCGTGAGAAATGAGAAACACCTGGGACAAATAATAGACGGGGAACCACTAATAATGGAAACACACAAATCCACATCATGACACAAGCATAAATAAAACATAATGCTTCTGTCGACGGTGGTTTGTTTAAAATTGTCAAACATTGTGAGCCTTTGGTTGCTGCAATATTACTTTGGCCAAAAATAGTGAATACCAAAAAACGTGAGACGTCAGGATGTTGATATAGTTATCACGGTGTCAGAATTAAATTTTATTAGCAAACTTGTCATACACTGATAACTAGTACTGATAATTACTGATAATTAAAATAATAAAATATACCTTATGTGTAGATAAAAAATAAGGAAAACCTAAATAAATGTTTCTTGACAAATATAATCATTTGTGGAAAAATGTGTTAACAATTTAAAGGTCCTATATGTAACTTTTTTTATAAAATGAATCCTTTTTTTATTGCCTGTGTTTAAAGGGGTTGTAATTACCCATTGCAATGATCCACTTTTCGGGTTTTGCTATTACCTCTGAAGGCCAATATTCATATTTATGTGTGAGGTCTCCGGGTCGGATTTCCTGTGAAATCCTTCGGATGTGACGTGCATGCGTGCTCCCGAGCCTCTCTATCCTACAGTCTATGCGACCCATAGACAGTAAAAGAAATGGACACAGTAACCCCGTTGATTTCAACATGCAACCAACGGTACTTCAGCTGACGACACGGAGTCGGATAACTCCCCAAAACGTCCTGCCACCAGCACAACACAGACTCCAACACAAACTCCACATAAATATAAAAAACAAAAAAGTTTTATCTGCTGTAGCTCGTCAGGCAAAACGTGAATCTGATCGACTCCGGATGAAAACGCGGATCAACATCGGCAACATATTAGTACAACATATTAGTAAACTTGAGTGAAATAACAAGGTAAACTACATGAAACATGAAATGAATACAAAAGAATGTTCCAGGATAACAAAAAGTCGGTGCTTTAGGAACTTATTTTATTTACTAGATCTACTGACTAACATCACTCATCCACTACTACCATATTGTTTATACACATTTCCAGACACGTTCAGTACAGTAATGTTACTTCCTACGATCTTACTGATACACTGAAACTGTTCAGTTTATTTCACTAACCATTTTCGTTATCATATTATACATTCACCTATGTTGACATTGCTGATTGTGAAAGATACACGAATAGTTAGTGAAATGGCTTATGCTATAACATCACATGTCGGCTTGGCTAAATGCAGTTTATTGTAACATTATCATGGACGAGCACAGAGCATTAGTTCAACGTCAAGCTGATAAAAGTAGGCTATTTTTGTAACTGCTTTGGGAGTTTACATTAGTTTCCAGCATGTTGTGTAATGATTTCGCCGCTGCGTTGAAAGTCTCCGTGTGGCCGGTAGTGAATGCTCGAGCACTCTTGTTGCATTCTGAAACATCACCGCTAGAGGCTGCTAAAAACTCCATAGAGTACCTTTAAGAAGAACGCTATAAAGTACCACTATCATTTGAAACGGCACTGGCAGCAGGGAAGATGTGTGACGCTGGCATTAATTTGTGTTTTAATCCGTCCCTGTTTAGACGATAATATGGTTACGATAGGTAGGTGATGATTTTGTTGAAAATAATGAGGAATGACTGATTTTTATGAAATGTAGTGGAATAAAATGTACGATAATATGCTTTGGAATGTAGTAAAGTTAAGGTTTCCCAAAATAAAAATGCTTAGTTACTGTACTTAAGTACATTTATTAAGTTTCTGTACTTTATCTAAGTAAAATTGGCTGGAGTTGGCTGTCCCAGCTCCAACACAATACCTTGGCTCCAATTCTTCTTCCAAAATCAAAAACTGTTAGACATTTATATTTCTGAAGTCACTGGTTTCCGATATGTTGCTTTTCAAGCTGTCTCCATTAGCAATACAGAGAAGTATTTCTGTTAAAGCAGGGACAGTAAAGGATATCAAAAAGCTAAGATCTGGTCAGATCCCAGTAGAATGTTGAGAGCTGTTGAGGTTAAGACAGTCCTGACTTATATAAGTCATAAATATAACAACATAGCGCCACATCCGTTTACTCCACTTATATCTCTGTTTCTCCACTCAGACTCCATTATTGATATCGCGTTTTTTTTTTTCAGAATTAAGCCAGTTTTCCGGGTTTTTTTTTTTCATGCATAATCAGGTGTTCAAAACATTTTCTACTGGTTGAGAGAGGAATTACTGCAATAAATTGGCTTAGGATGGTCTATTTTATTGTCATTAGTTAATATTGTAGAATAGAATAATGTCCAGTATAACCTAAAATTGTTATTTCTTAACATTCTAATAACATTCTTATAACCAAGCTAGAACTTTAATACAACGACTAAACTTTTTTTATATAAAAAAACTGGACGTTTTAAATGTTCCTAGAACATTCAGAAATAACGTATTTATAACTTAATGGGAATGTTATGAAAACATTCTTATAACCTAAAATTGTTAGCTGGGGAAGAGGAGAGATTCGTGATTGCACTGAACATGTTTTAAGTGCAGGATTCTCTGAGTGAGCCCAGAGAAAATAGGTCTATTCTTACAAGAGCAGTGTGTATCTGAGAGTGCGTGTGAGCAGAGATTCACACTCGCGCATTATATTATTTTACATTTGCGCTACAATAGTGTGCTCTCGACATTTGACAGGAAAATAACGCTGTTGTTCTGCAGGATCCACCTTCCCTGTAATTAACACTAGAGCACTGCTGTTTGATTTACCCTCGCCTCACCATCGCTGCTTAGAAGTGCAACATTGTAAAGGGTCCGTCTGAAACAGTGTCGATGGCACAGTGTAACGTTCCGAACGTTGTGTAATTTAATACATTGGTATGGCGGTATATTAAAAATTAACATTGTAACAAAAATATACACCGGTTTTCGGTATTAACCGGTATGTGTAAGCCTTTGCACGTAAAATCCTTTATGGAGTTGTTTTGTGAATTTCTGTGATCACAAATAAATTGAAACAGACTTTTTATGTGAGATAACGACAAAAAACAGGGCTGGATTTCTCAAAAGCATCGTAATCCTACATGGGTAGATCTTAGAACCATTGGCCCGAATAGTCTCTATGATCAAATTAGATCATCCCATTTTGATTCAGAATTATTGATGTGCACTCCTGACACAATGTAGGTGCCAGGTTTAGGTTGGTGTCTTTTATTTTGAAATTTGTTTTTTTTTTTCAGTTTGTTACGTCATTTGTTGTAGGTGCATATTACCTGTTAGTTTGTGTGTGGTTAGCAGGTTGGAAGGGGGTGAGTAGCTGGGACGCTCACTTTCTGTTGACCGTTTTCATTTCATTTTAGTTTTGTTCTATTTCATTACTTTTGGTTTACTTTTTAGTCATCATCCATCATGTTCATTTCAATGTTACAATAAATCATTTGGATCTGCAGTGGAAACGCGTCACCTTTTATTCCCTCTACTCAGCCTCTTAGCGGTTACTGTTTGCCGCTACAATTTAGTCAACAGAAAATCGGCTACTGTTGGATTTTGATTATCGCGGATTGAAAAGGATTTCTCCGCACAACGCACGTGGAATGCTGACGCCCACACTGAATGGAGATTGTGCCTCTGTATCCTGACGGCAGAAGAGGTATGTGAGCGGTTTCGCTATGTTTGACTGCAGCATAGTTGTTTATTGAATGAAAAGACGCTGTCGTCGCCGGCCGTGCAGTGTTTGAATACCGCTTATTGGATGGATTGCGGTTGTGGAATGAAGTGTGCTGCGCCCATTCATGAAATTGTTGGCTTGAGCTGGGTGTTGAATACGGTGCTGTTGGATTACTAGGATTGCGTTGTGTGAGAAATGGACGCAGAAGAGGCTGCGCACGCTGCTGTGAGTAGCAAAAGAGAGCCCAAGCTTACGGCAAAAGCATTGACGCTTAAAATTGAGGCATTGCAAAAGGAGCGCAAGGCTAAGGTGAATCAAATGAAGAGCTTGATTTCATCAATGAAAGATCTCATGAAATGTGATGAAAATGCTTTGCAAGTGTCTTCAATGGTGGGATCTTTGAAAGTTTTGAAAGCTGATGCTTCTGTGTTACATAAAGAAGTACTTCATTTTCTTCCTCCTGATGAACAAAACAAACAAAATGAGTGGTTTGATGCAGTTGCTAAGCACAATGATGGATTTGTGGAAGATGCTGAACAATGGTTGAATGAAGCTAAGAATCTGAGGCAAAATGCTCAAATAACAGAATCAATTTCTCAACGTTGTGCAAATCTTTGCCCATCACTTTCTGTCATTCATGATTCTAGACCAATGGATAAGCTTGCTGAATCTCAATTGAGTGGTGATTCTAATATTCCATCTTCTGCTGAACCAGTTTCTTCGTCTCATAATATGAATGCTCAAACTAACTGTGATATGGATGAAGAGGATGTGCAGAATCAAATACAGCCAACTGATAGTGTCTCTAACGTGGGCAGGAAAACGACAACAACTCATGGATCTCGAACCAGTCGATCTTCCATTGTATCTGCTCATCTTAAGGTTAAGGCCGAAATGGAAGCCTTGTTGGCACATCAAAAAATGTTATCACGAAAACATATATTGGAGAAGGAAGAGGAGGATTTGAGGAGGAAAAAAGAACAACTGGAATTGGACACTAACATTGCTGTTTCTATGGCTAAGATGAAAGTGTATAGCGATGCAAGATTAGAACAAAGTGATTGCACAAGTTCATCTGACGCCAGTGCTTTAAGGGTAAGAAATACTGGAACCAGTGCTCTTAACCCCAATGTGGAGCCATTTCTACCTTCAAGGTCACCTTCAATGCCGCTACAGCCACCTCTATCTTATTCACAGGCTCAAGTAGCACCAGAGAATCCAATGCGTTCTCCAACTCAGTCAAGTCAACAACAGATTATAAACTCTAATGCAAGGTTGACACATCCTCCGTTACCCAGCATCAGTCATAATGGTGGACATGGACTTGGAATGCAGGGTGCACATGGATTGAGTTTACAGGATGGTTTGGAAGAAGGAAGTATTTTTAAGCTCATTGATAAGCAAAATGAGATTGCTGCCCTATTAGTTCAACAACAGAACTTATCTTCACTTCCACCAAGGGAGGTCCCATTCTTTGATGGAGATCCATTGCGTTATCATGACTTTATACGAACATTTGAAGAGGTGGTTGAAAAGAAAGCAAATAGCCATGCAGATTGTTTGCATTTCTTGGAGCAGTATACTAGAGGGCAACCTATGGAGCTTGTTAGAAGCTGTCGATTGATGATTCCTTCGCAAGGGTATATCAAGGCTAAGGCTTTGCTTAAGGAGCATTTCGGCAATGAGGTAAGGATAGCCTCAGCTTACATGAAAAGAGCACTCTCATGGCAAACAATAAGATCTGAAGATGCTAAGGCTCTGCAGGACTACAGCTTGTTTCTCAGGAGTTGCTGCAATGCGATGCAGAATATTTGTTACATGAATGAGTTAAATCTTGCCTCTAATATGCAAATTGTTCTTGCAAAACTTCCTTATAAACTCCGAGAAAGATGGAGAACTGTAGCATATGACTTACAGGAAAGACGTAACCATCCAGCTTGCTTTTCTGATATTGTGGACTTCGTAGAAAGACAGGTGAAAATAGTCACAGATCCGGTATTTGGAAACATTCAAGATGTTCTGCCTATTGGAGGTAGAAACCTGAATACCAAAACGTCTACTTTTAAATCTAGAAGTAGTTTCGCCACCACAGTCACTGCAACTGGTGCAAAGGATTGTAGTAGGAGGGATGTGAATAAAACCTGTCTCTTCTGTGAAGGAGCACATGCATTGAACTTCTGTAAAAGGCTTGTTGAAAGATCTCATGCAGAAAAGATGAATTTTCTGAAGAAAAAGGGGATTTGTTTCGGTTGTTTATGTACAGGACATTACAGCCGTGATTGTAAAGCGAGAAGCACATGTAAGATATGTCAACTCAATCACCCAAGTCTTCTTCATATTTTTCCATCAGAGAAAAAGGGCATTCAGTATACAGAGGAGTCCAAGTCAACAGTGGGAAGTGCTTTGGTTTCGCTGCAGTCTAGTGCCCTTACTGGGGCTGGTAAAGAGAACTGTGCATTGTCTATTGTTCCAGTATGTGTGAAATCCAAGAAAGGAAGTAAAGTGGTGACCACCTATGCTTTTCTGGACTCTGGGAGCTCTGCAACGTTCTGCACAGAGAGTTTGATGTCAAAGCTCAATCTCTCGGCAAAGAAAGTTAACATTCTAATGAGAACCATGAGTCAGGACAAATCCATTTGCTGTTATGTTCTCAATGATCTGGAAGTGTCAGGATTGAACCAAGAGCATTACTGTGCTTTACCAGATGTATACACTCAGAAGACCATGCCTGTAAATAAAACCAACATCGCCACACAAAACGATCTTTCTTGTTGGCCTCATTTAAGTCATCTATGTTTGCCTTCAATTGATGCTGATGTGGAGTTGTTGATTGGTGCTAATGTGCCAGAGGCTTTGGAGCCATGGCAGATTATTCGCTGTCAAGACAGTGGCCCATACGCCATTAAGACCATGTTTGGATGGGCAGTTAATGGACCAATCAAGCAACAGAAAGAGTATGATGTTAAGGAACATTCTCACATGACTGTTAATAGGATCACAGTTATGAAACTGGATGAGTTATGGGAACAACAGTTCAAGAGTGACTTTCCTGAATGTGTCGAGGAGGAACAGCAAGGATTGTCAAGGGAAGATCATCAATTCATGGATTTTGTTTCACAGTCAGCAAGATTGACCAATGGGCATTATTGTATCGGTCTTCCACTTAAAAACAAAAAAGTAGTCATGCCAAAGAATAGAGCAATCGTGGAACAACGTGCTCTGAATCTTCAAAGAAGGTTTCAAAGAAACGCTTCCTTTCATGCTGACTATACTACTTTTATGGAGACTGTCATTGCCAAAGGCCATGCTGAAAAGGTTCCCACAGCTGAACTGGAACGACTTGATGGACGTTTATGGTATATACCTCACCACGGTGTGTATCATCCTAAAAAGCAAAAGATCAGAGTGGTATTTGATTGCGGAGCATCATATCAAGGAATATCATTGAATGACCATCTTTTGCAAGGCCCAGATTTAACAAGTCCACTGGTGAGCGTTCTTGTGCGATTCAGAATGGAGCATGTTGCCATAATGGCTGACATAGAATCGATGTTTCATCAGGTTAAGGTAGATCCTTATGATTGTGATCTCTTGAGGTTTCTTTGGTGGCCTGGAGGAAACATTGATGCTAATCTAGAAGAATACAGAATGGTTGTGCATTTGTTTGGAGCGACGTCATCTCCAAGTTGCTCTAGCTATTCATTGAGAAAGTGTGCAGAGGACCACAAGGATTTGTATGATGCCAAGACCGTTGATATTGTCCTTAATAACTTCTACGTAGACGACTGTCTTGTATCCGTGCCTACAGATTCAGAAGCTGTTCTATTGTACCAGAAGCTCACAGAAATGTGTTCTAAAGGTGGATTCCGATTAACCAAATGGATAAGTAACAGCCGCACTGTGTTAAATGCCATCCCTGAGGAAGACAGAGACAAGAAAGTTAAGAACTTGGATTTGGAACATGACACGCTACCTTTGGAAAGAGCTTTGGGTGTGCAGTGGTGTGCTGAGTCTGATGTTTTCAAGTTCAAGGTGACCATCAAGGATAGACCGCTTACTCGAAGAGGAATTCTTTCTATGATCAGTTCCATCTATGATCCTCTTGGCTTTCTGTCTCCTGTGATTCTACGTGCAAAAATGATACTTCAAGATCTGTGTCGAGAAAAAATTGGATGGGACAGCACTATTCCAACAGTGTACATTCAGCGATGGACGAGTTGGTTGGAGAAACTCCATGAATTGGAGAAATTTGAGGTCTGTAGGTGTTTAAAGCCTGAAAACTTTGGAGAAGTTATATCTGCTCAATTGCATCACTTTTCGGACGCCAGTGAGCAGGGTTATGGCATGGTGTCGTATTTACTACTTCATAATGATCAACAATGTGCCCATTCCTTTCTTTTAATGAGTAAAGCAAGAGTGACTCCTTTAAAACCTATCACTATCCCTCGTCTGGAGCTCACTGCTGCCACACTTGCTGGTCGCATGGACAGGTTGTGGAAGAGAGAGCTGAAGATAAAACTTCAGGATTCTGTATTTTGGACCGACAGCACCTCTGTCCTCAAATACATCCAAAATGAGACTTCTAGATTCAAATGCTTTGTTGCCAACCGAGTTGCTGAAATTCGAAGTGTTTCTGAAATCAGACAATGGAGGTATGTGAATTCTTCAAATAATCCAGCTGATCTAGCCTCCAGAGGTCTACAGGTTGATTCATTCTTAAAGAACCAGATATGGATTTCTGGTCCTCCATTTCTTGTTCAACCACAAGAGTTGTGGCCCATGGATCCTATTGATGTAGGTGTGATGTTGTCTTGTGACCCAGAAGTGAAAGGGAGTGTTCTGGTGAATACTGTACAAGTTCAACAAGAGTATGATTTTATGCCATACTTTAATCATTACTCTTCATGGATGCGATTAAAAAAAGGCGTAGCTTGGATTCTACGATTCAGGAATATTCTAATTGATCTCAGCAAGGAAAGGAAAAGGTTGATGACTGCTTACTCTGATATGGACAAATTGCAACGAGAGATTGTGGTTAAAAAGGAGATGCAAAAATTTAGATCCAATTTGCCTGCAAAACTGTTGTCTTCAGATGAGCTGGAAAGATCTGAATTGGAGATTATCCGTCTTTGCCAAAGGAAGAGATATTCTGAGGAACTGGCTAGTTTACGGAAAGATGGATTGGTAAAACGGAATAGTGAACTCTATAGACTTAACCCTGTGCTTCACTCCGATGTCATCAGAGTTGGTGGGCGTTTGGACAAGGCTATGATGCCTGAAGAAGTTAAGCATCCGGTAATACTGGCCAAGGATCTTCATATTTCAGATTTGATTCTGCGGCAAATTCATCATGACATTGGACATTGTGGACGGAATTATATGCTGGCTAATTTACGGCAGAGATATTGGATCCCTGGTGCTAGCACGGCTATAAGAAGAATTTTGTCCAAGTGTGTGGTCTGCAGACGTCTTCATGGAATCCCGGGTCATCAGCAGATGGCAGATTTGCCCCAAGATAGAGTCACACCTGACAAACCACCATTTACGCATGTTGGAGTGGACTGCTTTGGTCCCTTCGAAGTAAAACGGGGAAGGAGCGTTGTAAAACGTTATGGAGTGATATTCACATGTTTGACTGTAAGAGCTGTTCACCTTGAAATAGCAAATTCACTTGATACGGACTCTTTCATCCATGCATTAAGGAGATTTACTGCACGTCGAGGACAAGTTATTGAGATCCGTTCAGACAATGGTACAAACTTTGTTGGTGCTCAACGTGAACTGCAGGAGGCTATAAAAGGCTGGAATCATAATCAGATCAATTCCTTTCTGCTTCGAAAGGGAGTTAAGTGGAACTTTAATCCCCCGGCTGGTTCGCACTTTGGAGGAATTTGGGAACGCCTTATAAGATCAGTAAAAAAGATTTTAAATTCTATCCTTAGAGGACAAAGTTTAGACGAGGAGGGTCTTTACACACTCCTTTGTGAAGTGGAATCAATCCTTAATAATCGTCCAATATCCAGAGCATCTTTGGATGTTAATGATTTGGAAGCCCTTACTCCAAACCATCTTCTCCTTTTAAAAACACAGCCATCTTTACCACCTGGACTATTTGAAAGGGATGATCTGTATTCACGACGACGTTGGCGACAGATTCAATACATGGCGGATCTATTTTGGAAGAGATGGATTGGGGAGTATCTACTTCAATTACAAGAACGCCAGAAGTGGCTGGTGAAGAAACGCAATTTTCAAGTGGGAGATGTTGTGCTTGTAGTGGATGATACTGCACCAAGGAGCTCATGGATTATGGGCAAGATTACTCAGATCACACAGGATAAAAGGGGATTGACACGTCAAGTAAGAATCAAGACCAAGAGTTCTTGCTTGACCAGACCTATTACTAAAGTTTGCCTTCTTCTTGAAACTGAGGACTTTTAATTATTCTGACCGACTGACTGACTGATTGACTTATGAGAGCTCTCAAATGACTTACTGAAGACTTTGACTAAAGACTGTTTGATTGACATGTTTATTTCAGTTGATTATGGACACTGTTTGCACATTGAAGAATTGGACATTTACACATGCACACATTTACACACATGAAATAAGATTTAGCAATTTCTATGTAAGTAATTATGCAGTGATGTACAGTTTGTGTGATTGTGGTGTATTGTTGTGATTATTACATTTTGGGGTGTAATAATCAGGGGCTGGAGTGTAGGTGCCAGGTTTAGGTTGGTGACTTTTATTTTGAAATTTGTTTTTTTTCAGTTTGTTACGTCATTTGTTGTAGGTGCATATTACCTGTTAGTTTGTGTGTGGTTAGCAGGTTGGAAGGGGGTGAGTAGCTGGGACGCTCACTTTCTGTTGACCGTTTTCATTTCATTTTAGTTTTGTTCTATTTCATTACTTTTGGTTTACTTTTCTGTCATCATCCATCATGTTCATTCCAATGTTACAATAAATCAATTGGATCTGCAGTGGAAACGCGTCACCTTTTATTCCCTCTACTCAGCCTCTTAGCGGTTACTGTTTGCCGCTACAAAGGGTATTAGTTCCTGATGTTTTTTTGGGAATAAGGGCAGTGTGGCGTGTAGCAGTGATGTGTGTAAATCAGTCAATCCAAGAGAGCTGAAATGCTCCTAAAGATCAAGCAGTTTTAGATTCCCTTGGCACATTAAAAGACTGTCACTAGAACAATCTGTTCTCTAAAAATGAACAGCCCTAACCTGGATGATCTGTAATGAACACACTGCACATCCTTTATTAATAGGCAACATTTCAATAGACAACATTTAGGATGCATCGCTGTCAACATCGAACATTGAAAATAAGGATGATTTCCCAGAATCCATCACCAAAATAAGGGATTTTTTTTTTCTTTTACACGATTCTTACCCTCAAACTTTAAAAATAAAGCACTAACCATTAAAAGTCTAAAGAGTTTATAGTCTACATATGTGTGAGAGAAAGAAAGAGAGAGAGAGTGTGTAATTTAAAATTTTTTAAATACTCTAATATCAGCTTATGAGGGAAAACGACAAGCTTTTGGGAAACGGAGGCGGAGTTAGAGGTGCTTCATAGGCTGAGTGCAAGAGATGATTGGGAGAGGTCTGTGCACCTTTACCTATCAGAGTGTGCGCTGACACGGAGTAAAGCCTTTATACTCGAGTGTGCAAGACTGGCAAGACCTCATTTCGCATGTCTGTGTACAGCTTTTTTTGTGACAGCGCGCGTCGCGCCGTGTCCGAGGATGAACGACTTCAAGCCGAATCTGTCCAAGCTTGTACGTCTCACAGTCAGAGCGTAAAAATATGGGATATTTTATGGGAAAATACTAAAATGGGAAGACAACGGGAAAAAAGCTAAAATACGTGAGAAATTTAGGATAACGAGCTATATAGGATAACGACCTCCATTTGATTTTTTGACAATAACATTTTGTGAAGCAACTATTTGTGAAGGTTCTTTTTATTTCCATCCCTTAAGCCCGGAACACACCAAGCTGACGGTCGGCCGTCCGGCAGATTTTGTGCGTCGGCCAACTTATGCTGCGTTCCAGGCAGGTTTTTGAGCACGTAAATCACGACTTCAAACCACGACTTACGACTTTGTAGCATTCCAGGTCATACACGCCAAACTACCTAGATGTAAACAAACCAGCATGGCGAACCTTACGGGGCTCACGCGCATTTGTAATAATTTCTAACGCCAAAGGTGCTTACTCCTTGTTTATTTGTGGGAAACTGAGGAGGAAAAATAGCGCATGAGGCAAGATAAGCTGTTATACCGTTAATTTTACTTTATTTGTATATTTGGAAATGTATTTGGTATTAATTTATCCTTGCACTCAATGGACTGAAAACTAGTTAACGTTATATTGTCCTAAAGTGTATTCTCACCGAGTACCGCCTGCAGAAACACTGCATCCATAGGGGCTGTCATTGTAGTTTTGTATATGTTCACGGGCAATGTGATGTCAGAACTCGTAACTGGGAGTACATCGGTCTAGTACGAGTTCACGGGTGGGAAGTCACGGGTTTGGCTGCCGTTCCAGTGCACTTTCACGGGTATAAGGTTGGGAAAAACACAGGTTGCCTGGAACGCGGCATAAGTTTCCTTGGTGTGATACGCACGGTTCCGTGCCGTTGGCTGAAAATAGTCCTCGTCGGCTTTGTTTCGCCGATTCGACGTCGGGCCGTTGGGGAAAGAGAGAACTCTGATTGGCTGTTCAGCTTAGTGAAAGAGTCAGTGCACGAGAATAAAAGCAAAACGGCAAGCAAAGAAGTCAAAACGGTAAAGATAGAAGCCTTTTCTTATGTTACGTCTTCTTACCTGTGAGTTCCTTGGCGAATATTTCAATATTAACATGAGCGGAGTGGAATAAGGAAAGTGTTTAGCAGGATTGATATTCAAAACGGTAAGCACACGCTGCTTTGTTTACGGAATGTGTATCTGCAGCCGGCAGCGTCGGGTTTCCTTTTTGAATGACGAATATAGACTAATATATCTGCAGAAATAGACAGTTGGCTCATTACATGCAGGCGCAGAACGCTCATTCTAGCTGTAGTTCTCTCTGTGTGTTCAAGTGCAGCTTTTTACCTCAACGAGAGCGGACGAGAGGCGACAACACAGTCGGCTTTCATCAGCGCTAGTTTCGTTGGCGTCGGCTTGGTGTGTTCCGGGCTTAATTAAGCTTCTTGAAACCCGGGCTGACAAACAGGCACTATAGACCATTTCACAAGATGTAAACAACACTGGTCCAGAAGCACTTCCTGTTTCAGTTTTTTAACACTACATAAAAGCTGGGATAAAATACAACCAACAGAACATTTAAAACTGAATCAAAAAGTTAAACAAACATCTTTAAGATGTTTTCTTTACATGTGAAAGAAAGAAAACAGTTACAAACTGAAACAGGAAGTGCTTCTGGACCAGTGTTGTTTACGTCTTGTGAAATGGTCTATACAATTCTCTGACCTATTGCATCTGTTGTGGTTTGAATGTCCCCCTCTTGGCTGATCTCAGATGTAGATCAATCCACTGATTACTGGAGGTCTCCATCCATGGACAAGAGCATTGAGTGTATTCCCTGTGATGCGGCTAGTATATTTGCTCGGTTGAGGACCAATACAGTGTGTTTACCGACGGGTACTGCATGTACTCAGAATGCTTCGGGAAACTGAAAGACCTTATACTACCAGGTAAATGACTCAGTGATTTTGCAAACGAAAGGCAAATGTGGCCTTAGGAGGTCAAGCGAAAACATGAGGGGTACAAAAGGTTGTCACTGAGGCAGTACACTTAAAGGAACAACTTTGTCAACCTTATCAACCTGTAAAGGTACATTTTAGTGCCTTAGGCCCCATCCACACTACTGCGTTTTCGTTTAAAAACGGAGAATTGAAACGAACACGATCTCCGTCCACACCAGCGTTTCATCTGCGCATTAGAATTGATCTCCGTCCATATTGAAACGACTGAAAACGCGGGTCACGTGACTATTCACCAACACTGGGCATGCGCGCGCCAGTGTAAACAGTGGTAGACGAATCAGGGAAGGACACGCAATGACTGACGACACCCAATCATAGAGCCGAGCGTGAGACTCTGCGTCATTGTTTGTAAACTCCTACATTTTGTCCCGTCTTCACTAAAACGCCCTCCGGAGATTCAAAACGCAAAATGGAGCTGCAGCGTTTCTAAACTTCTCCGTTTTAGGTCTTCGTTTTTCCCGTTTTAGTCTGGACGGGAGGTGCAAACATAGCAAAAGGTCTACGAAACGAAAACAAAACGAAAACGCAGTAGTGTGGACGGGGCCTAAGAGATGTACCTCTACAGTACCACAATGAACATTTAGGGGTAAACGAGGTACAAAGTTGTACCGATGTGACAAGTGTCACAAAACACTCCTATGTTTTGTAAAATTCTATAAAAAAGTAAAAGGATTTAAAAATAAAGATCCACATTGAAATGCAAAAACGGGGCATTCGAATTTTAAGAAAGTGTGTCAGGCAGCCGTATCAGTTGTTCATTCAAAACATTGCAAAATACAAAAGATATTGGTTACGTTAAAGCCGTAACCAGGCCGTTCACACAATGCATTTTCTGTGCTTTGCTTTCTATGAAAACGCGATAGACGGACATACTTGACCTTTGCACTCGCGTCTCGCCAAGAGCCGCGTGTTTCGAAAGCCATGTAAATTTAAAAGAAGTTCAACTTAAAAAAAATCTTTCCATTCCGTTTTCCATTCCATTGCATCTCATGTTTTTAAACACAAAACAGCACGGCTCTTTGTATTAAACTATGCATAAATAAATGACGCCGTTTTGTTCATAATTGTTTACGCAATTTACAAAATTATATTTGATTTATAAACGTTAATTTAAACGTTATGCACTTTTTTTGTACAGACAGTCAAGTTATTTCATTGCTTTGAATAAACAATTTAATGCATTCATTAATATGTTGCGCGTTGTGCCCTCAAAGCTTTTTCAATCTCAATAATATTAGTCATATTTAAAGGAGAACTCCAGCGCAAAATGAACCTTTGGTCTAATTACACATTGTTACCTAGTCAACCGTTATCTGAGAAAAACAGTTTATAACGCTAGTATAACACTAGTATATAGGGCATAGAGTAATGACAAATAAAAATCGCTTGTTATTACCACTAACAAGGCTCAAAATATCCCCACACTAACACGACAGCATAATAAGGGTCCCTACATTCAAACCAAAGCATTGAGAACTTTGTCAGTGTCCATACAGTTTAATAAGAAGATATTTTATACACACAGTCAACTTCGCGAATACAGGAAGAAGCCATCTTTGAAAAATAGTCTCTACCAGTCGATCTACGAATGCCGATCCAAGTGCGCTGGTGAGATGTGAATAAGGTGATAAGGTGAGGGCGAACAGTAGTCTACGTGTACATATTGAAGAGAAGAAAATGGTTTGTGTTTCTTCCGGAAACAACGGACCATATGAGATTCTGCACAGTTCAGCGCACTTGGGTCATTACTCTATGCCCTATATACTAGCGTTATACTAGCGTTATAGGTTAAACAGTTTTTATAGATAAAACTATTTACATTCGGCAATCATGAAAACAAATCTCAGATAACAGTTGACTAGGTAACAATGTGTAATTAGACCAAAGGTTCATTTTGCGCCGGAGTTCTCCTTTAAGTATAAAATTCTAATTAAGTTTTTCTGCCATTTGGACAGACCTACTTCACAACACGACCTTGTTTCTGCAACGACTTTCGGCAAGTTTCCTTTGTCTAACAAGTTGAAAAAGTGACAAAGGCAGTAAAGCTATGTGAAATCGTAGTCAAAACTAATTTTCAGAAATGTGATTCGAATCGGATTTCAAACTACATATGGATGTAGGTTGACACAGATTTGTAAATAATCCCACTGTTAACACTTGCTAAATATGATTGGCTTCCAAAAGGATATGCACATAAATTGGATTTGGTCTTTCTTTGGTGCTCACTTACTTGCTCAAACTCCTCAAGGTCGACTTCTCCGTCTCCATTCAAGTCAAACATCTTGAAAGCAATTTCAAAGTTCCTCTGAGGAGCTGCAGAGACAAGAAACAGAGGATTTGCAACCCAAAGGTATCAAAGGTATGTACTTCACTTACACATAATGGCTATTTCTGAAAAAAAAAAGTCAATCGGACCAAGCACCAAAACACACTGGTAGCCAATCAGCAGTAAGGGGCGTACAGTAATGATGGGGGATGAACTACTATAGAAATAGAGAGTTGGTGGAGCATATACAAAAGAGGAAAAGGCCAAGGGGATATAACTTTAAAAAGAAGGGTTACGATCAGGCAAGAGGTAGGACCCGCAGTAATATTGGAGAGACCTGAAAGCTGACGACGATGTTGCTTTATTTCTTCTCGATACGCGAGTAATGTTGGTTTTACTGTGTCTCATAGAACTAAGATATGCTGTCTTTTGCTTGAATACACTCGTGTGATCTTTCCTTGATTGTTCATCGCATTATTATTAGTATAACCCTGGAACACCTTTACCTCCTCCATCGCCCGATTCAAGCATCTAAGTGTTTCTGAAAAGTGAGATAATATACTCCCTAATATATGGTTTTTATTTTGGTTTCCCCTTTTAGTGATTGCTTTGACCCCTTAATCTTGTCACATTTGTGATATATTAGTTAGCCTACTTGGATTACCGTGATATGTAGGGAGCTGCTCATGAAAACAGTGTTTGTTTTTTGAGATGGAAGGGATGACTTTGCTGTCGAAGGAGTAGAGGAGCTAAATAACAAGATTCAACCTGAGTTATTACAGTAACACAAATTGCATTCACATATTGATGACATCATACCCTCGGGGCGGCAGGCACGGCAGATTCCACCATAGTCATTGGCTGTGTACGTGAATGTGGGGGCGGAGGCATCAAGATAGGGGTGTGTTTATTTCGGGTTGAGGCGTGTTTGTTTTGGTGATTTCAAATATCAACTGTGTTTACCAGAAATCGCTTACTGCATCTTTATTGGTTAAAAATATAATGATCAATATTTTTTCCACTTGTGGCAAGCCGGGCTGGGCAGAGAGCCGGGGGAACGGCGCAAGGCTGGTGGTGTGAGCCTTAATAAACGTCACCACACAGTCCTACAGTCTCATGGAGGACCTCAGGAAGGATAAAAGGAGGAGTGATGACAGTGAAGGATAATAGAAGACCAGGTCTGGGACATTTATGTTGTTTTTAGTTTAGCGACAGTCATCTGTAAGGGGCTGCCACTTTACTTTATTTTTGTTGTTTGTTTATTTTGGGATTAAAGATAATGTTTAACGTTCGCAAGTTCCCGCCTGCTTCTTCCCATAGCATTTAAATGTCATTACAACACTAAATAAAGTATTTTTGACCAAAATATCACTCCATGATCTCTATTCATGTCAGGTGAAGATTTCAGTATGTCAGTGGCCTGATAAAAGCTGTTTAATCCTACATAAAGGCCCGTACATACCGGGACGAATATCAGCACGCGTTATTCGTCAGCGTTTTCAACGCGTTTTTTCAAGCGATTTTCACTGACGATGAGCCGAGTGAACATGCAAATTCATTCCCTGACATTAGATGGCGCCAATTTGCTCTGCAATACCACTCCATAACGTTTCTCTTTTATCAAGATGTTTGTAGTCCCTGTCACATTTGTCATATAGTTCTTTATGTTCTAGCACCAACGAGAACAGCAGCTCTACATTCATCTTGCCTTGCATCTTCCTCGTCTTATTTCTTCCTGGCTGTGTAGACGGCGAAGCGTAGATCTTCTTCACCGTTGCATATGTGTACTCGGCAAGACCGTTTTGTGTTTGAGCGCCCCCAAGTTATGTTTTACTGTCTCTTTAGAAGCTCCAAACACGTGAGCAAAAGCGCCAATCTCATTGGTCGGATAGTTTTTGACGCGGCGCGTCAAACTAAAAAAACGAACCTGAGGCGTTTTTTTTTAAAATGACGCTTTTACGTGTGGCGTTTTATGCGTCAGTGTGAACACTCACTTTGGGGCCCTTTGTTTAGTCACGAGGCGTTAAACGTCGGCGAATAACGCGCGCAAAATTCTTCCCGGTGTGAACAGGCCGTAAGTCGACCTTCTTTCTCAATTTTCCACTTTCATGACATGTTTGTAGCTGCCATGTTTCAGCTACAGAAGCACGCAACATCCGATTGGTGAAGCTTGTTCGCTCTCATTGGCTATTGTGGGTATCCCGTTGGATGCAGCCCGATCAAGAGTCGTAAATATCGGATATATTGGATCGGGGAGGCTCCAACTCAATCGGGAGTACGAAAATAATCTTAATTACACCACAAAATTGAGGAATTTGGAGGACAAGTCTCAAACTGGGCCACGCCCCCGATCGTTTGGGGGGGTGCAAATCGGATCCAAAATCGGGTTTAAAAATTACCAGACTTAGCCACACAAAAAGTGATAGAAAAGAGATAGCCGTGTGTCCACCAAAGCGTTTTTAGCCAGCTGAAAACGCTAGACGCTCTGCTGAAGGGCGCTTGAGCACGTTTTGGCAGTGCAGCGTTTTTTCTGTTGAGACGTTTCGTTGCTATGATACAGAATATCCACCAGCACAGTTTGAATGTTGTGACAGTTGGTCAGTGTGGTTTAGTCCCGCCCCTCCTCCAGTGTGATTGGACGGATGGGTAAAAAGTGACAGTGATGAGCGCTGCATTTTATCCAAAGTTGAACATTTTTCAACTCTCGGCGATCAGTAAAAAAACGCCGGGCGCTCGGCGCTTCAGCGTGAAAAAAACGCTCAGCGCCTCGTTACGCTCACGGCGTTTAAAAAAGGCGGTGCTCCCATTGAAAATATATGCTAGGCGCGTGGAAAAACGCTTTGGTGGACACACGGCCATACAGACAGAAACTCAGAGACTTACTGGAAAGGACGGTTGTGAGGAAGATGTAGTCAGAGAAAGAGATGAGTCCACACTCCCCCAGTGTGTAGAAAATGCTGTCCTCGTCCGCAAACCTCTCCCTGTCCTGAGAGATCTTCTGTAGGTGCCCAGAGAGAAACAGAGGAGAGAGTCAGCAATGCTTCTGTGGAGCACCATCTGACTTCTGAGCTCCACAGAGAAGCAGATACAAGGGAACTAGCATGCTAACACTGCACAGTACAATCATGCAAGTGATGCAGTCATACAAGACACAAGCAAAAGAGATAACAACATGAAAAGATCATTAAAGCAGACATTTCAGAAGTGTCACTTAAAGAACAGCGCATAAGATTGGCTGTTTCAAAACCAAGTGAGCTGCCTACCTAGACAGCATTTTTTTGGCATGGTCAAACAATCAAATCAAGGGGGTCCCCATCGTAGATCTCTCTCAATGTTTAAATCAAGTGGATTGTCTTGCTTAAACAACATTTTTGAGCACCATATTTAAGGCCAAATGTTTGACCAAAGTAGATATCCTACCTAAATAGCATTTTTGGGCATTATATGAATGTGCAAATGCTCAAATTAAAGGAGTAGTTCACTTTTAAAAAAAACTTTTGCTGATGATTTACTCACCCCCATGTCATCCAAGATGTCCATGTCTTTCTTTCTTCAGTCGAAAAGAAATTAAGGTTTTTGATGAAAACATTCCAGTATTTACTCTATATAATGGACTTCAATGGGAACCAAATGGTTCAAGGTCCAAATGAGAGTTTCAGTGCAAACTGCAAACTGTTCAAAGCGCTTTAACCGATTCCAGATGATGAATAAGGGTCTTATCAAGCGAAACGATCGCTCATTTAAAAAATGAATAAAAAAAGTTTAAGTTTTATAAGCTCAAATGGTCGCCTTGCTCTGTTCTGTGATGCGCGTTCGTGAGTCTCCTGTTCGAACTCATTCATCTTTTTCGAGTCATGACTCGAAGGGTTCTAGATCAGACCCTTATTCATTGTCTGGTGTCGTTTAAAGCCCTTTGAAGCAGCACTGAAACTGTCTTTTGGACCATTTGGTTCCCATTGAAGTCCATTATATGGAGAAAAATCCTGGAATGTTTTCATCAAAAACCTTCATTTCTTTTCGACTGAAGAAAGAAAGACATGGACATCTTGGATGACATGGGGGTGAGTAAATTTAAAGCAAATTTTTTTTAAAAGTGAACTAATCCTTTGAGAGGGGTTTCTACGTAAACATTTTGGTCATCGGAGAAGCATTTGACCATTTGAATCAAGGGCTTATGCACATTTTCATAATCATATGCGTGTTTAAATGTTCAAATCAAGAGAGTTGACCATCTAAACTGCAGTAGGTGCATACCTAACAGCGCGTGATTGATGATGCTCAACAATGTTGTCTAGGTAACCAGCTCTGATATGTGTATATTGAACAACAACACGGTAAACCACTGATTTGGCTTCACAAATCGCGAGATCACACTGTATTTGTCATTTCTGCAGTAAACTGTTCACATTCTATGAGCATGTGCGAAAGTGACTCCACAGTGGTGTGAACACAGTTTTCTACCTGTTTTTGACATAGAAAGACAGAAAATGTACTCATTAGGACCCTCAAGTGTGAAAGTACAAACACAAATACTGTACACACACACAAATAGCATGCCAGAGTTCAGCTTTTTGCCGATTTATTGTTACCTCTGTCTGGGGTGGTTCCCATCAGTGTGTTGTGGGGAAGAGAGAATGGATTAAAACAACCTGACCATTGGCGCAGACAATCAGGCCCACCACACACCACAACATACACCCAATTCCAGCCATTTTCACTTCATGCTAACACACCTTTATGCAGCGTCCCACACATACTTCCTCTGTGGCAACATGATACAAGCTGATAACACATGATACACATAGCATCAGTAATCAAAAACAGAAAGTTCGATTTCCCCCTGAAACTCTTATTAGCGGTGTTCGCTAATGCTAGCATTGCTACTGCTATTACTTGAACCCCTTCGCCGAATTTTTGCTTAAAATACCTTCAGCAAATATCTGTCAAACATTTTTGTATAATGACACTGTGCTAGTTGTCATTCGTATCACTTTCTCACCAATTTGAACTCAACTGTTGAAATCATATGACTAACCAAATACTACTCACTTTATCATCATCAAAATATTTTAAATGATTTCCACTCACATCAAGTGAATATTCCAGTAATACCATTGGCCTAATAATCCTACAGTACATAAGGGTGGTCCATCCTCATGGTGGCTGCCATGTTGAAATCACATGCTACACACTTCCCTATTACGGGATGCTTCTAGGTTGCAGAATAAACTACTGGGTGAAAAACATGCCTGTGAATAATAACTTCTGATTTTTGCGTGACGCACACCAATATATGTTAGTATTAAGTCTATTTGAATCAGTATTTCATGTCCATTTATTAAGTAGCATTTTAAAGATTCAGATCAAAATCCTGATCACCCTGTCAGGCTTAATTTAAAAGCTGACTGCATGGCACACTATTGTTTACTTATTATATCTGCACCACTTTTGCTGTGGACATGAATGCTAACTAAAATTGTGTGTTGAGGAGACGCGTGATATTGCTAATCTAAATTTTACCAGGTGGGTAAAAAGATGTCAAGGGCTTAATGGTAGCAAGTTAATGAAAACGAGTGAGAAATCATTCAGCGTGATGCTCACAGTGCATACATATTCTGTAGCAGCTACACGTTCAGAGTACATCAGTCGTATACTCGTTATTGAGGTCTATTATGGGATGTAATGACTGCACTCAATAATGTCCACTAAGGTTTCGGATACCACTGCAAATGTCTTTCCCCGCAAACAGTGCACTATTTAAAGGGATATACTCAACCCAAAAATGAAAATTCTGTCATCATTTATCTCACCCTCAAGTTGTAATTGTTTTATTGTAAGTTGTATTAGAACTTTGGCACCATTGACTTCTGTAGTATTTTTTTTTTCTTCTACAATTGAGAAATTGAAACTTGCTGGCCTCGAAAAGTTATTAAATACATATAGTTAAAATTAGGGTATTGAGACAAATTTCACAATTTGATTTCGATTCACAAGCTTGCAATTCGATTCGATTTCGATTCGATTCAATATTGATTATTTTGGATATCAGTTACAATAAATGGCAATTTTTGTCAATTTTTTTTATCAAATCTCTTAACTAATGCTGTAAACTATGGGAGTCTAGTTGTAGCCTACTAAGCTTCATCAGCCCAATAATTAACTGTTTTGTAGCTATACAAACACTTAAATTACACTTTTATTTATTTTTATAATAAGAAGATTATATGAAATATAAACATTTAAATGGTGGCTGTCATAAAAACTTGCCAGATTTATTCAAATATGCATTAAATATTGAAGAACATTAAGATTATAATGCATATGTAATATGGTGTATATATTTAGCAAAATGCTCCTCTCTGGAGTTATTTTTTTTTCTAGCCGACTAACGAGTTGATGTGGGTTTTCTGAGGTAAATATGACGATACATGACATTGATTACAAGCTGTTTAACTGACGTCTTTTCACGGTTGAAACGCTGATTGAGCGAATCAATGTGACATGATAAGGATTTCGATAAGTTGTACTCTATGTTTTAACACACTTTCAGATGCTCATTCATGTTTTTTCGCGCTGTAACTGGTATTATTAAGCCGGAAGAGAGATCAGCGCTGCGCCAGAGCGATCTCACGCCACAGCGCCAAAACGTAATTTATGTTTTTGAATTTCTAAGGAAAATGAACGTAATTTGAAAACTGAGACTTTGTTTCATATCAATAGTAACAAAGGACAAAGATGATTGCGATTTTTTGGTTGCGCGCAGCCGCGATACAATCTTCCATTCATTCAAATGAAACAGGATGACTAATCGATACTTGAGATTTAAGAATCGATATCGGTTCGTAAAAATGAGAATCGATTAATATCTAGAAATCGATATTTATTACCCAGCCCTAGTTAAAATAGTCCACGTGACTTCGGTGGCTCAATCTTAACTTTATCAAGCGACAAGAATACGTTTTGTGCGCAAAAACAAACAAAAAATAACGACTTTATTTCAACTATTCACTTACTTCTCTATGGGCCTGTAGTCAGTTAACGTAGTGTGATGGCGTAGAGCTAAGTCACACGTAGGCTCACTGTTGGCCGACGCTGGTCATGTGTGTGATGCGTGTGACGTACAACGACAGAAGCTTAGGTTATTAAACTAGTAACCTGACTCGCGGCAGAGAGAGAAGTAAATGAATAGTTGAAATAAAGTCGTTATTTTTGTTGTTTTTCTGCGCGCAAAAAGTTTTCTAGTCGTTTGATAAACTTAAGATTGAGCCACTGTAGTCACTTGGACTATTTTAACGATGTCTTTAATAACTTTGAGGCCAGCAAGTTTCAATACCTCAAGAAGCCTATGGATTAGTATGCAGGAGTGATCCAGCTCTCGAAGATGAACGAAGATCTTTTGGGGTTGGAACAACATGAGGGTGAGTAAATACTGACAGAATTTTCATTTTTGGGTGGAGTATCCCTTTAAGTGGATATAGCATGTGATTTAAGAACACCCTGTCATTGCAACCACCTAGAACACCCAAGCAACTGCATATAGGAACCATATTGTTTTCACACCATTGAATTTGACCACATGGAGGGTCAAGCGTGTGCATTGGGGACAAGGTAAACAGGTTATTTTTGTACCGGCTCTGAAACTAGTCAGAGTGGGAATACGCTCAAGCAGCTATAGCAGGTGTGGCGGTTGACGCAGACAAAACCAAATGTGTTTGTGTGGGCTAATAAGCTCTGGGCACACTGTGTCCCTCTTGTCACCTTCAGAGACGCTCAAGCAGTCTTACCCAACATTAGCAGTGCGGGTGTCAAACACATGGCATTTCAGTGCAAAACTATAACAGCCTTTCTACAGTCTCTGTAATCCACAATCTCAATGTAGACATATTGCCAACATGTTAACGTTTTTGTTTTTATATATTTATCTTTTACCCATGACATTGACAGAATTTTCCATCTTTCTCTGTTTCCACTGTTATATGGTAGAGAGCACTATTATACATCTTTTGAAAGAGTACAGAATCTCTAGATCCAAAAACATAAAAGCAGAAACAAGCGATAGCAAATGTAAGCAGATGCATAAGTAAAATAAAATAAAAAACTGCCAAATGTTACTGAATGAAATGTCGACCCAGGATATTTCTTTTTCTCTTTTGATATTTCAAAAGTCGTCTGAATGGAAGAAAGGATGTGGGTGGTGAAAAAACGAGAAAGAAACAGAGCTGTGAAAAGCTTTTAAGCAGTCATCTCCAGCCAGAGAAACAGGAGACATTCAGAGCTCAAATACCTCTCATTGGTGCTCATATCAAACTGGGCATGAAAGGTTTTGTCTAGGCTGCTTCACACTTAAAGGATTAGTTAACTTTTGAAAAAACTTTTGAAAAAAGAAATTTAGGTTTTTGATGAAAACATTCCAGGATTTTTCTCCATATAATGGACTTCAATGGGAACCGGATGGTTCAAGTATCAAAAGACGGTTAATAACTGTTTCAGATGCAGCTTCAAATGTCTTTAAACGATATCAGACGATGAATAAGGGTCTTATTATGCGAAACGATCGGTTATTTCAAAACTTATTCCAAAAATGTAACTTTTTTAAAGTACAAATGCTAGCCTTTCTCCATTCTGTGAGGCGCGTTTGCAACGTCACGTATTACGTAATTACGTTCAAAAGGTCACGGGCGACGTAGCCGAAAGTACAGAGTCAGTGTTTACAAGTTGAACGCATAGGTTGAACGTGCAAACTAACTCAAACGCCGTTTACAAAAAAAGGAATTAAAAGGAAAAACAACGATGTCGGACGATTTTGATTCTGTACTTCTGGCTACGTCGCCCGTGACCTTTTGAACGTAATTACGTATTACATGACGTTACAAACGCGCCTCAGAGAATTTAGCAAGGCTAGCATTTGTCCTTATAAAAGTTACATTTTTGGAATAAGCTTTGAAATAACCGATCGTTTCGCATGATAAGACCCTTATTCATCGTCTGGTGTCGTTTAAAGACATTTGAAGCTGCATCTGAAACAGCTATTAACCGTCTTTTGATACTTGAACCATCCGGTTCCCATTGAAGTCCATTATATGGAGAAAAATCCTGGAATGTTTTTCATCAAAACCTAAATTTCTTTTCGACTGAGGAAAGAAAGACATGGACATCTTGGATGACATGGGGGTGAGTAAATTATCAGCAAAAGTTTTTTCAAAAGTGAACTAATCCTTTAATTCAAATTCTTAAACTAACTTTTTATTTTATTACGGTGCAATAACTTACACCTAAAGCTAATTTTTATGAGATTGTTTTAGCAACTCTAACCCCTGAGGCAGTAAATACAGATATCTGACAGCTGAAGGTCACTGCAGAAGCACTAAACTCAAACTAAACGAATAACTAGATTAGAATACAACCTTATGCTAGTTTATATGACAAAAATAGCTAACACAAAAAACATTAACAACACACTAATTCACTGCTGGCCTAGGGGATTTTTTGCTCTATTTTTTCCCTAGATCTTTTAAACAAAGGAGATATTGCCATAATGTATACTACACTGATTTATTGAAATTTGTTTTCTCCAGGTTTAACTACCTAAATAAAACTTGATTCTGGTTTCGAGATGCAAAGTACAGTATGTGAGCTTTCCAAAGGTCACTTCTTCTAAGGCAATGAGCATTTGATGATAATCTCAATGAAATTATAGAAAACAGCTTGTTGATTATGTTTTTTTTTTTTATCAGTGATAATAAATAGAGGTTGCTTTAAGATAATGAAAGTGCCTATGCTCATTTACAGGTTCATAATTCTACTAGAACAGTGGTTCCCAACCCTGGTCACGGAGTACCCCCCTAACAGTGCATTCACACCGGACGCGAATAGCGCATCAAATTTGCACCTACCGCGTCTAGTTATACGCTTGAATACTTTGAATCCATTCGCGCGTTAAGAGCGAAATTGACACGTGTAAAAAATAAAGTTTGAGGCGAAATTTACGCCTTCCGCCTGTCCCGCGAGCCCAGTTTGATGACCTGTTGGATCACCCTCGCCCTCATCCACCTAATCTGTCATTTATTTTTGTTTTGATGATAAAAAGAACCAGCCTCAAAAAGTTATAACCTGTCATGTGATTTTTTTCTCTCTCACGTCCAGACACGAACTTATGCACATGTATGTTGGTTGTCTTTATATTATAATATTATATCTCATATAATCTAGATATGGAATAAATAACATTCAATACAAAATGAACATGTCTCGTATATTGAAATAAAGTTTTAAGTGATAAAACATTTGCTTTGTTGTGCATTAGAACCACACCAGGCATTTAGTCATATTACAAAACAATTTATTGAAGCATCCAGATGCTTCACCACGTGAGCAAGCAGCTAGGCTCCTGATTGGTTAACGCGGCGCGAATTGACGGCAAAGTTCAGATTTTTCAACTCGGTCGGCAGGCGCGAATTTGCGTCAAACACGTGAATGCACAAGTGGCACTAACTAAATCATTCGAGTTTTACGCGCCAGACGCTCAATTTGCGTCGCGCTCTACGCCTCATTTACACCGCAGGAATTTTTTACGCGCATAACGCGTCTTAGCATTGACTTAACATTGAATTCACTCGCACCTGACGTGCTATTCGTGTCCAGTGTGAACGCAACATGACAGTACACATTTTTGACACACCATTTCAGGTTTTGAAGTCTCTGTAAAGTAATGCGTATTCGCATATGACGTTTAGCCTAGAGGAACTAATAGCAGCCTTCAAATGCGTGAACAGAAGTTGTGTTGAAATGCAGTGAATTACAGTTTATCCTTCATTTTAACTTCTTTTGCCTCACATTAATAAACCTTATTCAGAGCAGCGCCATGACAAGTATGAAAGTGAGGCTGTGAGGGATAGACTTTCCGTGTTTACAATGGCATAAATAAAGCGGCTAGATTACTTACAATTTTCCACAGCTTACAGATCGGGAGTTTTTTGTCCACTGAAATTTCTTGGAAAGATATTTTTTCCAGTTTCATGAGCAGAACAATCCGAAAACACATTAAATAACAGTACAGCCCATTGAAGAGATGCATGTCTATCCCTCACAGCCTCGCTTTCATTCTCACTAAAAATCAAAGATGGCGCTGCCGTGAATACCCAGATAGCAAACTGACATTGAATCAACGTGGAAATATGACATCGAAACAACGTTGATCTGACATTGTTTTGCTCATCGAATTAACGTTGAACCAACGTCAGACGCGTCATTTTTTCAAAACTAACGGAAAATCAACTTGAAATCAACGCGTTTTTTCAACGTTATGAAAGCAAACCAATTTTCGATTTCATTTAGCTTTGAAGAATGCCGCGTCTGACGTTGGTTCAACGTTAATTCGATGAGCAAATCAACGTTGTTTCAATGTCATGAGAGACGTCGTTTCCACGTTGATTCAATGTCAGTTTGCTGTCTGGGTAAGGCGTATAACGGTAAAAATAATCTTCCATTTAATATGATGCTTGATCTTGAATAATATAAGTGTTTTTATATAAATAACATTCAGAAACTGAATTTGAAATGAAATTAATAAGGATCAATAATAAAAAAATACTGATAAACCCCAAGAAATTATGTTTATTGATCAGGACTGATATTTGACATTCAGAACATGGACCGATGCACACGGCGGCGCTGTTAAGGACAAGTTCGTGTTAAAGAGCTGCTAACAAAGTAATCTTTTCACAATGTTCTCTCTCTTAAAATGTAAGCGAGAGTAAATGTCAACATTGCCATTTGTCTAAAGAATTGAAGTCTGTCAGGTAAAAGAACAGCTTATCTGATATTTTATTCCAATCGTTACTCCTGAGGTGCTGTAAATACTACTGTAACTACATTAATTGTGGCGTCAGTTTTGCTGTTTCAGTTCGAGCCCGAGTTCAATAATGACAGTCAAGAAGAACAAGCTGATCGACCCAAACCACCTTTGCAACAAAAGGTTGTGGTTACAACGCTGAGGAATAGCATTTTAAATGTCAACGTAAATGTGGTTTTGACAAAGTGATAAACTCACAGTAAATCACTGAAAATAATGGCAGCACTACAGACAAGGCATTTAAAGCAGGCGTTTTCTGTTAGAGAGATTCACTCCGTTTGGCTTCGTTTGAATGTATACATCGTTATATTACACACTAAAGGAAAGGAGAAAAACAATTCCCCTTTAAACTATTTTAATTAAGCCATACTGTTGATGTAAACAAATGAAGAAAGTTATAAATTCATTTACATTTTATATTAATATATAGGGAAGTTATATATTAAATTAATAATGAACTAATAATATTTTAGAGGAAAGAAAATCCAGAAAGAGTTGATTCAGATGATCCAACAGCAGTACGTTGGGCACTGACACACTTGAGCTGAAAGAGTTGAACAGCAGTTTGAAACACTTTACTAATTAGCTTCCTCAAACACATCTTATATGATATTAATCAGACATATCCACAACGTAAATGTACTATTACGAATTACATTTGCACCAATAATGAAGTGAAAAATGTGCTAAACATATTGCAATATGCTAAACAGTCTTTAAAGTGTTAGGAAACTAGTACTCTAGTAACTTAAAAATGCATGCTTACAGGACATCAATTGTCCTCATAAATTGTGGTTCCCTTACAAGATCCTCTGGATTACTTTCAATTGGGAATTGTTCAGGAATCCAGGATAGCGTCAGGGTAACCAGACATGCCATAATAAGAGGCATCATGACAAATAAATGT